>CM066032.1:1803085784-1803372710 GCA_033557465.1 Ichthyophis bannanicus
GTCCTGTTTCATGCTAATGAACCCCCTGCACATGCCTTGGATAAAAAGGCATCCTTTCTTTTATTGTTTTCTTTTTTGAATTCTTGATAATGGTTTTACATTTGGCTTTGAATATTATACCATGCTGCCTCCGGAATTCCCCTTGAAAGGGACCACCTTTTCTCTTACAGTATTTCAGTACCAGTGCTTTCAGTTCCTTAAATCCAAAGGCATCCATATTTGAGACTGCAGAAGACCAGTAATTAGGTACCGGGGTCTACGCTTATGGTGTTTCTTTGTGTTTATTTTTTTTTATTGGCACCTATCTCAGTGTGCAACCGTGGAACGAGGAATGCTAACGTTTTCTGAAGACGTGGGACTTAGAATTATAGTTGAGATGACATAAATTGGATTGGTGTTTTCAATACAGAGTATGGGCCTAAAAAATACCATGGGGTATGTTTACTACACTTGCGTTAATCGCGAACAACACCGCGTAATGTACCGTTAACTATCGTTTCACACATCATAACACTTGTTATGACGTGCGAACTATCGTTACCTTTCCATTACGCGCTTTAACACCGTAGTTAACGATCGTAAACTCCCGCAGCGCGGTAACACACTGCAGAAAGTGAGAGAAAGGGCGGAGAGAAGGGGTCAGTGGGCGGAGAGTGGTGGGATCGGCTCCCCTCACACTACACGTGCCTGCTTTCATGGCTGAATTCCAACGCGTAGAGAAAATCTGCCGGTTAAGACCCATTACAGGGAGAGAAACCATTTCAGTGTCAGCAATGTCCAGCCCAGGCAGGGAAACCAAAAAACGTGTTAAGTTTTATACATGTGCCACAGAACAAAAGTGCACAGAAACACTGAAAATGACCCCAACAAACTGGAAAAAAACAAGTAATCCACCAAGCTGGCCATTAGTGGGATCAATGAAAAACATCAACCCGTCCCCCCCCCCGAGTAATCTCCATAGAAACAGATATAAATTGTGGAAGGGTCTATACTCGCCTACTATACAAGGTGAATGAGCCCCACAGTGAAATCGCGCTGCTCAGGGTTTTCCCCCACAATTTGACAGGGTTCCTATGGCGTGCACATGTCCCCGCAACATCATGGCGGGCATGTTGGAACCGCAACTGGACCAGATGCCAGAGAAGGGGATACAGAGGGCCGCAGGCGGCATCATGCGGTGGTGGAGCTGGGGCCACAGTGCTGGACTAGGGTGATGCCTCGGTGGCGCATACGAATGCTGAAACAGCCGAGCAGCCAGACAGCAACTGCTGAAGGCCCCAACATTGCACGAGTGTGTTTCCCAAGGTGTGACAGGGGATAGTACCCAACAGCTACCCCCCAAATGGCACGGCACATTGGCAGCGGGGGCTGGGGGGAAGCATGGACTCCTATGCAAGGCAGCCCTACACCATAACCCGCAACCATAGGCAGGCCGCCTCCCGGCACACTGGATGGCCTGAGACTGCGCACCACCAGCTCCACCAGCAGAAGGTCATGTCAGCATGGTGGCTGAGGGATACTGGTGGGGGAGGGGGGCAGTGGCAGCTGCCCTATGCAGACCGTGGCCTAGGCCCTGTGTATTGGGTGCCATGTACTGCCACATACAGGTATCACCAGGGAATGCACCATCTCCCTGATAACATGGTGGTGCAGTGCACCAAACCAGTTGTATTCCCAAGCAGAAGGTCACAGGTTCAAGTCCCATCTGTGGTTTCCGCCAACCCAGTCCCCCCATATTTTACCCACCACTATAATGTGCTAATACAGACAGAACCGTTCTTGCAGATGACCGTAACCATGCCCAAAACACCTACATTTAACCCATACAGAGCACAGCCACCATAAACATGCACATGACCTAGAGCAGAGCCTCCCAAATGCAGTGTCCTGGAGGGCCAAACACCAGTCCGTTTCCATGCTGCCTCTGATCGATGCCTGTGCTGCCTTTCTATGCGCCACCCCCATGGTATGCAGATGTATCTCATGCCTATCCATGAGGGACAGCAGGAAAACCCGAACAAAGTGTTTTGGCACCGCAGGACTGGAGTTAGGTAAACCTCTGCCCTAGAATCAGCAGCCAACAGGGGCAGACACACCCGCACCAACAGGCCCCATCTTCCAAAGCCTCCTGGAGAGGGCAGGACGTTGGGCCCTGCGTGCATCTCCCAATACTAGCAACCTGCATACCTTAGTAATGCCACCCTAACCCTGTGAATATGTTACAAATCTAATCAAACGGTTGCTATGATTACTGGCCGATAGCCTGTCCTATGATAAGTACAAATTCTGTGTTATCTGCATCATAGCAACCTTTCTGATGACTCTGGAGTGTGTTACAGGTCCTGTGTCTGACAGTGTTTACAAATCTGGAGAGTAACTAATACAGTATTGCGTACCATAGCCATGCCTGCAACGTGCCCCAGGACTGGTGTGGTGGGCCGGTCTGGCCCAACACCTCTATCGTTTCACAATGCTGTCATAGGTGTGTGGAGTGTGTGTCTGTCTAACCAGTTGTGTGGTGGCTGCCAACACCCTCCACAGCCCACGCTACGAGCACTGTTGCCAGTAGTGGCCTGCCAATGTGCATAATGAGGAGCAAGGTACCGTGGTAAAACATAGCCTGGAGAGGGTGGCCTGACCTGGCTGTCATCTGCACAAGGCATAGGGCAACGTCTCTTAACATTGTAGTACCTGTCCTCCACCTGCACGGACAGTGTGAACATAAGAAGAACATAAGAACATAAGATATGCCCTACTAGGGTCAGACCTATTATCCATCAATCCCAGTATTCTGTTTCCACCAGGTGGCCAAACGAGGTCATATGATACCTAGCAGGTTCCCCCAAGAAAGACGACAATTTCCACAATGCTTGTACTGGGTTCAAGCAGTGATATCTTCGGTCACTTCTTAATAATGGTTTATGGACCTTTCCTCCATGAACTTGTCCAAACCTTTTTTTAAAACCCAGCTACACTAACGCCCTTTACTTACATCCTCCGGTAACCAAATTCCAGAGTTTGATTACACGTTGAGTGAAAAACTATTTTTCTTTTATTGGTCCCTTAAGAAGTTTACCCTTTAGCTGCATTGCATGTCCCCTAGTCTTTCTATATTCGGAGTAACGGAACAATCGATCTACTTTTACCCGGTTCCATTCCATTCATTATTTTAATAGACTTCAATTCATATCTCCCCCTCAGCCGTCTCGTTTCCCAAGGTTAAAGAGCCCTACCCTTTTTAAGCCTTTCTTCATAGGAATATCCTTCCATCCCCTTTAACCATTTTTTGGTGTGCTCTGCTCGTAACCTTTTCTAAAATCGCTATAATCCTTTTTAAGATACGGCGACCAGACTTGCACACAATATTCAAGGTGGGGTCGCACCATTGAACGATATAGAGGCATTATACTATCTTTTATTTTATTTTCCATTCCTTTCCTTATCATACCTGAAAAAAAAAAAAAAAAAGCAGTCGATTTTGCTCTCTTGGCCGCCGCTGCAACACTGGGCCCGTTTTTACATGGTATCCACAATGACCGCCTAAATCGTTTTCCTGTGTGGTGGTTTCTAATGTGGAACCTTGCATCGTGTAACTCATAGTTTGGGTTGTTCTTCCCTAGTTGCATACACCTCCCACTGCACTTGTCCACATTAAATTTTCATCTGCCATTTTGATGCCCCGTCTTCCCAGTTATCAAGATCCTCTTGTCAATTTTTCACAATTTCCTCGTCGTGTTTAAGCAACTTTAAATAGTTTTGTGTCATCTGCAAATTTGATACCCTCACTCTCGTTATTCCACTTTCCAGGTCATGTATAGAAATATGGTCCAAAAGCAGCAGGCATACCCAGCACCGAATCCCGTGGGGTACCCCACTATACACCTTTCACCATTGGTAAAATTGGCCATTTAGCCCTACCCCTCTGCTTTCTATCTTTTAACCATTCCCTGATCCACAATCGTACACTGCCTCCTATCCCATGACTCTTTAGGTTTTGCCAAAGGTCTCTGAGCTAGGCGACCTTGTCACAACAGTCTTAGCTTTCTGAAAGTCCAGATACACAATATCAACCGACTCACCTTTGTCCACCTGTTTATTCACATCCTTCAACAAAACATAACAGATTAGTAAGACAAGATCTTCCTTGTCTAACGCCATGTTGGCTGTCTCCCATTAGGTTGTGACTAGCTACATTGCTGAGTAATTTTTCTTCTTGTATAATGGTTTCTACCATTTTTCTTTTCCCCGGTACGCAGACGTCAGACTCACCGGTCGGGTGTAGTTTCCAACGATCACCCCTGGAACCCTTTTTAAAAATGGGTGTTACATTGGCGATCCTCCAATCTTTCATTATTAGAGCTGATTTTAATGATAGTTCCCAGATTACTGATAGCAGGTCTGACAATCTCATATTTCAGTTCTTTCACCCCCCTTGGATGTATACCATCCGGCTCAGGTGATTTGCTACTCTTCAGTTTATATAATAGTTGTAAGACATCTTCCCGATGTATCGATATTTCCTTCAATTCTTCCACACCTTTAACTACCACTTCCGTCATGGGTAACATTCCTCCCATCTTCCTCAGTAAAGACCGAAAGCAAAGAATTCATTCAGTCTCTCCGCTATCGCCTTGTCGCCTCTTAGTGCTCCTTTAACCCCCCTTATCATCTAATGGACCAACTGACTCTCTCACAGGTTTTTTGCTACGAATGGTACTTGAAAAGGTCTTTATTTCGCCGTTTTTGCTTTCCGCAGCAAGCGTCCTTCTCAAAGTCCTCATCTTTGCCTGCTTTATCAATGCCTTGCATTTGACTTGCCAGTGCGTGTACTGTTTCCAGGTTGCGGCGTCGGACTCTTTTTTTCCATTTCCTGAAAATTTTGCTTTTTTGGCAACAACAGCCTCTCTGACCTCACCTTTAAACCATGCTGGCAGTTTTTTGGACTTCCTTCCACGTTTCTTAAAAGCGTGGATATACAGCTGGGCTGGGCTTCCAAGATCGTATTTTTCAAACAACACCCCAAGCGTGATTGTACGTCTTTTACCCTTTGCAACTGCTCCTTTGAGTTTTTTGCTTAACTGTTTTCCTCACTTTTATCATATCCGTCTCCCCTTTTCCGAAAGTTAAAAGGTAGTACGTGTTGATTTCCTTACTATCCCTCCTCCACTAATTAAAATCAAAGGCGATCATGCCCCCCCCCCGTAAAAAAAATGAAGCACTATTTCCAGGTGGCCCCAACACCCTTATGTCCGCATGCCCTAGATCTGGTGTTCCCTAAGGACTATGGTCCTAAGATGGCTTGCACCCAAAATCTGTCTGGTTGGAATCTTTCCTTAACCAGCTGCCTCCCAAGAAGCATTCCTTTATATATGCAATCCAGGAACTTTATCTCCCTAGCATGTCCCTGAACTTACACCTGAACTGACCCAGTCGATACCAGGGTAATTGAAAGCACCCATTATTATTACTGCATCTGTAACGTTTGTGTAGCTTCCTTGATTTCTTTGGCGCAATTGTCAATCATCCATTTGGTCATTCCTGGGCCCAGGCGCTCGATAGTGACACCCCCACGTGCCATTGCCTTCCCCCTTATTGATATATGGAATTTCAAATCCCTACAGATCCTACAGCAGATTTGGTTTTATCCTGCAAAACTTTACAAAATCCGTTCTGCATCAATGCCCCGCTCTATACATAGAGCGTCAACCGCCGCCACCAATTTGATCAGCTTCTATCATTTACGTATTATATTGTTTGTACCCAGGTATCACAGTGCCCCACTGGGTGTCCGCGCTGTCCACGCAGTCTCTGATATCCCAATCAATATCTACCATCATTTTCATTTTAGTGCTAATATTTTCTAACTCGCCCAGCTTATTGTTTAGACTTTCTAGCATTTTTGCATACAAGCATTTATAAGAGAATGTATTTTTGGTTCATGTTACTTTGGTTATTGTTTAGAAATCGGTGACATGGGGAATCTTTAAGCTCTGTCTGCTCCATAACGTGAGGGCATTTGGGCTACTTTACAACCTCTTTTTGGTCTGAACCTTTCATCGTGCTTTTTGTATTAAAGCCCACTTCAAGGATACATTTCTTCCGAACCATCTGCTCTGTGGTCCACCCCTGTCGGCTTTTCCCTACTATCTAGTTTTAAAAGCTGCTTCTATCGCCGTTTTTAAAGGTTAATATCCAGCAGCCTGGTTTCCATCCCGGTTAAGGTGAAGCCCAGATACCCTTCGGAAGAGCCACCTCCTTTCCCCAGAATGTTCCCCAGTTTCCTAACCAAATAGATGCAAAACCGCTCATACTCTGCACCGGGCCCTCATCCACACATTGAGAACTTCCGGAGCTTCTGCCTGCCTTTTGGGTCCTGGCGCGCGGTACCAGGAAGCATTTCATAGAATGCACCCTGGAAGTTCTGGATTTCAACTTCCTACCTAACAGCCTAAATTTTGCCTCCAGAACCTCCCTACCACAATTTCCTATGTCCTTGGTACCGCACCCAAGAAGGGTGAGTAGAACATTTAACGCAGAATAGCAGACTCCTCCGGCAGCACTCGCTATCTAAGACCTTATCTAGGTGGCGCGTGAAGGTCCGCTACCCTTCGCACCATGCATGGCATTTTACCAGGCAATCCTCACAACAGTCCACCATCTCCCGCTATCTACATGGCCTAATGATTGACTCACCAACTATAACTGCTGTCCTAAACCCCTTCCCGCTCATGGGCACATGGCCCTGAGAGGGTAAACTTTCCTCGTTGTGCTAGAGGGTTTTTTACCCATCACCTGGAGTACAGGTCCTAGTTACAGGATCACTTCCTGCCGCACCAGGGTGAGTGCTCTCACGCTGGCACGTGACCTCTCGCCATCCCTGCATGGCCATGGTGCTACCAGACTGGAGTTGGGACTGTCAGGACTATAAGATCCCTGTAGGTCCTCGCACGTCTATGTACCAGTCTCCTCCTGTGCTGTTCCGTAATTTTTTCCAAGTCTGCTTACTTTAGCCTCTAGAGAACGGACCTTGTTCCCCACCTGAGAGCAAAGATCATCCTTGCCACCTAGTGCACACGTAAGACCTCTCCTCTCCACCAACTGTGGATAAAATCCATACATGTGGACAAAAGACCTCAATGCAAAAGACGTGGAAAGCCCCCATTCCCGCTGCTGTCCTGCTTTTGTCTGTGCCTCTTAGTTTTTAAGTTTGTGTCTAGATCTTCTCTTACGTACTACGGTGGTTGCTATGGGTATTTATAACCAATAAACCTGTACCTAATAATTTTAATATACCTTGTTCACCTGAAGCTAAATTAATCTCAGGTCCTTAGTGTATGACTGGATTTAGTGTAATGAGCTTAACCTGAAAGCACCTCCTGTCCTTTTAACGATGTGTAAATACCTATAAAGCTATGATTATCCCAGGGGAGGGTGGAGTGGGGAGGGAGGGAGGGAAATAACACCTATTAAAAGAGGGCTGCTACAACAGTATCCTGTCTTGTTGCTGCTTGAGGTAAGCTAAATTCTGGATTTGATTTAAATTATAGCTCTTAGCTTGCAGGAACTTCGCATGCCTGAGTCTCTAAACAGGGAATTCTTGAAAATAGGAAAAATTTAAACTACAAGTTCTCTGCTGGGATTCTTAATTTAACCCGAAAGCCCTCTTGTTCTGTGTGTTTAAATTTATAAACGAACCCAAGTACTTTGCTGTTACTTGGCCCTCGAGGTGGTCCTATTAAATCTTCAAAAACTACAAGCTCCTCTGCTGGTGGATGAAATATAACCATAAAGTTCTCCTCTGGGTTTTTAAATTCAAACTTTTTTAATTGCTGCATACTAGGCCCTAACTGATCCACAAACAAAAAAAATAACAAAAAAACAACAGTGGGTTCACAGATTAAGTAGCTTTAATACAAAGAATTCTTTTTAGAAAATTAAAACAGAAGTCATATACTCACAGTTGGAAGATTTCTCTACAAGAAGAAAACCAGACCCCCTTTTCTAGTCCTCGCCATAGCATGTCTTGCTGTGAGGTCACTCTCACCCTGAATGGATGCAGTGACCATTGCATGGCTAGGTTCCCCCAGAGTGCTATATGGAACTCTCTCCACATAGTGAGATCTATGGGTTCCCTTTTTGGGGCCCAATCACTGACTTTAATCTGCTTTGGTGTGTATTGCTGACATCCCTGTTCTGGGTGCATGCACTATGGACCAGCTGGTGGACTGTTCTGCAGCTAGTAGGTTGTCTTGCTGGAACACTTTGCTTGGTTGCAGCGGCTGGAGGCTTGTGCTGCTGGAGACTGGTCAGATACATGGTGGGGGGGCAGCTGCCGCATTTCCAGGCCTGCCTGCCATTGTTGTTATGGATGTGATAGCACTCTGTCTGTTCCCCACCAGGACTGGGGTTGATTGGTTTCTCTCTACGTGCTACGCATTGCAGGGAGCTCGACTGTGGATCTTTTGGTGGGTGCTCCTGTTCCGCACCCTGAGCCCCAGAGGGTAGGTTGGGTGTTGGTACATAATTTGCCTATGGTGGTCCATTCAAAACCCCCCCCCCCCCTTCACCTACAGCAGGAAACCATCAAGGCACCAAACACAGGATATGCACTATTCTCGGGGTTGCATCATCGCCCATTTGGGACTAGACATGGGACCGAGGGGACATACAGCAGGACACAGATGTATCCTAGGTGTGTCTTAACGGACAACTACCTACAAAACCAACACTGATGGGTTATTTGTATGGTGTATGTCAGCTATGCCCCATCAGCCACACTCGTATTTCAGCAACTGCAGCATGTGTGTATTTCAGCCATGAAAGGTTATGTGGGAAATGACCTGGTGTCACTGGGCCGCCCTACCTCAACCTCAGCGGTGGGAACAATACCCGCACACATGTGACTGTCTGTGGCTACTCTGTGGCCAGTGGGCCACAACTGGTCATGTTCCCCCTATCATGCCAGGTGCTGTGGGGCTGCAAATGGTCCACGGACCCCCACCAGTCCTAGGTGATGGGGGGGGCACACCCTCAACATAGAACCATCTCTGTACACAGCTGAATTGCCATGTGCCAGTGCATCATGGGTGTGACTTGTGTGACTGCTCCAATTCCAACCCTCGTGAAACCACTGCAGATGGACTGTTGGTGGGTGATGTGGTGACTGAAGTCCCTCTGTAGCCAGACAGGGGCCATGTGAGAAAGGAAGCTACAGAGATTTTGTGTGGGTCCACTGGGCAAATTGCACTCTGACCTGTGGAAGCCAGAGGTTATGGGTTTGAACCCACTGTTGTTTCGATACGTGGGCCAGTGGCTCGCAGGTGGAATTTCCATGGCCAGTGTGAGATGTGGCAGTGGTGGTCTGGAAGGAACAACATAATACCAGAGGTAAAGTCGGTAAGTACAGAAGTCCAAAAGGACGATGTTTTCTGCCAAAAAGCCCCCAGAGAGGAAACGAGTCCAAACGGTTTGAATGAGCCACACCTTGAAACAGGAGGGCAAATTTCATGCTATACATGTCCCAAACAGTTCAAATACACACAAAGCTCTCCAGTTGGTTTCCCAAATGCACACCCCTAACATTTATTCCAATCAGGACTCTCTCTGTGCGCTTATGTCCTCCACACACCCTCCATCAATTCATCAAAACAAAAGGGACATTAAAAAGAAAAGTGTGGAGATACATCTTCCACATCAAGGGACATCTCTAGCCAAAGGAATGTGAATGTCTCCTAATGTGGGATGTTGTTGATTTGAAAAGCAGAAGGAGAAGGGGCGTTTATTAAACATAATTCCAGGACTCTGGCAATAAGGCAGAGTCCTAAAACCTTTTAACCCGGATATGTAGCAGTTCAGTACTAAAAAGTGGGGGGGGTTTTTAAAATCCAGGCCTCTTGCTCACAAGGCTCTGTCTGATAAAGCCATAGGGCACATCAACAATTAATAGATGTGTAGCATTAATGTGCCAGGTTGCAATACCAATCTCCCAAGGTTCTTCTGTAATCTTAAATTGCCCACTTGCCCGGCACACAAACGCCACGTATCCACGGCACGCTTGTTACGCCCGTACCAATGTAAGCAAAGGCAAACAGCGCAGACAAACCAATGATACCATGAGTCTGTTCAGAAGGTCCAAAATCATTTATTTGTGTCACAAGGGTCTTCAAGCAATCCAAGGCAATTTCAAAATGGGCTTGAGCCAAAAGTTTTCTAGCATTAACACACAACTTTTATAGACGTCTGTTCCATTCTAGGTTATAGAAAAACACTTCATTGGTCCCGGGTACTCGTCACGTACCTCAACGTACCCCTTCCAATTGGCTTCCCCGGGGGGTACTGATAAGATTATCCAATGTATGTTCCTTCAGTGGGCTCGCAACCTCCGCTCAACCCCACTTCTTAGTCCCAATTACAATGGTCCAGTTCAATTCAACCTTGTTACTTTCACACCTCCTCAAGGCCATCAGAGCCAATTTGTGCATGCAGGCGGGAGCAGGGCTCTGCAACTCATCTGTCAGCAATCCCAATTATATCTTGCAGATGTACTTTTCTTATCAGTAACTTTTTTCAAACATATTTTTCTGTATTTTCCATCTCTCAGTTTTGCTTACCTAAGTTAGTTTAGTTCTCTTGCAGTTCTATCCTACAATAGCAGCATGTTGGGGGATGTGCAATTCCTATGAGCCTCTCCACAGCTTCATTTACAGGTCAAGCTAGTTAGGCCTGCCTGCTTTATGTCACACCGGATCACAGGCCTGCACCTGCCCACCAACGCGCGTGGCTACGCCCTCACCAACACACATGGCTACGCACCAGAGATACATTCTGAGCTGATGGCTGCCATGTCCAGGAAGCCTGCGTTCACCCACAGAGAGCTCTACAGGCTCACAGAGCTGTTCTGCCTCCTCAGCAGCGCCTCTTTCCTGGCTCATCCAGGAGGCAGAACCTGTCAAGGGTCAGGAGGGCCTGGGAGCGCCTTACAAGCAGGTATAACAGAAACTCTGATTACCCACGTTAGGTAAGTGCATGGGGACAGGCACCCCAACTGGGATGTGGGGAAGAAACCCTGTAACCAAAGCCCCAAGAAACTATGCACTGCCAGAGAATGTCAGGTGTTGCCGCATCCAGCTGGTAGTTAAGTCTGCCACACACCCAAAACAGAACCCCCCCAGCCCCCAGGGGGTAGCTGCAACCATGGCAGAGGTGAGCTACAGAACCACAATTGGTATGGTATGGCGCTGTTGCAGCCTCAGTGATGTGCCCTATCCACAGGCCCACCATAAGGCCAAGAGACACACAGGGGTCTGTCACTTGCCCATGGTCAGCTATCACAGGAGGCCCGGAATACATCCCTGGATGCGGCAGGCCCCAAAAGAGGGGTCCATCCCCCGTCCTGGTGCTATGGAATCAGCCCCTGTTTGTGATTACAATAAACAAACCATAGCCCCAGGATGCTGCCGGCCCCAAAACAAGGGTCCATCCCCCTGTCCTGGTGCTATGGAATCAGGCCGGGGTTTGTGATTACAAAAAACAAACATAGCCCCAGGATGCTGCAGGCCACAAAAGAGGGGTCAATCCCCCATCCTGGTGCTATGGATTCAGGCCCATGTTTGTGATTACAATAAACAAACCATAACCCCAGGATGCTGCAGGCCCCAAAAGAGGGGTCCATCCACCGTCCTGGTGCTATGGAATCAGGGCCCTGTTTGTGATTACAATAAACAAACCATAGCCCCAGGATGCTGCAGGCCCCAAAAGGGGTCCATCCCCTGTCCTGGTGCTATGGAATCAGGCCCTGTTTGTGAATACAATAAACAAACCATAGCCCCAGGATGCTGCAGGCCCCAAAAGAGGGGTCAATCCCCGTCCTGGTGCTATGGATTCAGGCCCTGTTTGTGATTACAATAAACAAAACCATAGCCCCAGGATGCTGCAGGCCCCAAAAAGAGGGGTCCATCCACCGTCCTGGTGCTATGGAATCAGGCCCTGTTTGTGATTACAATAAACAAACCATAGCCCCAGGATGCTGCAGGCCCCAAAACAGGGGTCCATCCCCTGTCCTGGTGCTATGGAATCAGGCCCTGTTTGTGATTACAATAAACATGTCATTACAATCAGCTATGACCATCAACTGAGAGAGTATTCAAATCTGCTATATGTATAATTATGTAAATATGTATATATAGATGTAAGAATGTATAAGTCACCCCCTAAGACGCTAACCATGTGTGCTGTGACCCAGTTCTTTGTACTTACCACCCCCCCCCCCCAGTCTTGATTGACAATCCCCGAACATGAATCAAACCGCTGCTGATCGCTGGAAGTAGCGGTATATAAATGTGCAGTAAATAATAAATAAAATAAATAAACAAACCATAGCACCAGGATGCTGCAGGCCCCAAAAGAGGGGTCCATCCACCGTCCTGGTGCTATGGAATCAGGCCCTGTTTGTGATTACAATAAACAAACCATAGCCCCAGGATGTAACAACATTTCTGGGAAAGATGGCTGCAATGTCCAGAAAGCCTGCCATCACCATGGTGATCTGTACCTCCTGACAGAGTTATCCTGCCTCCGCCAGGATCACCTCTTCCCAGGCTCATCCCGGAGGCAGAATCTGGCCAGAGTGAGGAGGGCCTGGGAGCGCCTCACCAGGAGATATAATAGAGGTTCTGATTACTCACGTGCGGTAAGTGCATGGGGACAGGCAACCCAAACGAGGATGTGAAGGAGAACACTGTTAACCAAACCACCTATCAGCCACATACTCCCAGGGAATGTCATGTGTTGGTGTGTGTTGCTGGGACTAAAAGCAACCCCCCCCCTTAAATTCGAACCCCCCTGCCTCTAGGGCTAGGCCATACCACCACAGAGATGGAGTACCCAGTACATTGTAATGGTATATGGAGCTGTTGCAGGCTCAGTGATGTGCCCTATCCACACAACACCACAGGTCCATTCCAGAGGCCAAGAGACACACAGGGATATGTCCCTGGACATGCTTGTGATCACAAGGCTCAACCATATCCCCAGGATGCAGCAGGCCCCAATTCAGAGCCCTATCCCTATGGTGTCTGCCCCTGTTTGTGTTCACAGGGCCCAACTATATCCCTAGGATGCAGCAGGCCTCAGCTCAGAGCCCTATCCCTATGGTGTCTGCCCCTGTTTGTGTTCACAGGGCTCAACTATATCCCCAGGATGCAGAAGGCCTCAACTCAGAGCACAATCCCCCATCCTGGTGCTATGGTGTCTGCCCCTGTTTGTGTTCACAGGCTCAACTATATCCCCAGGATGCAGCAGGCCTCAGCTCAGAGCCCTATCCCTATGGTGTCTTGCCCCTGTGTGTGTTCACAGGGCTCAACTATATCCCCAGGATGCAGCAGGCCTCACCTCAGATCCCTATCCCCCATTCTGGTGCGATGGTGTCTGCCCCTGTTTGTGTTCACAGGGTCCATTATATCCCCAGGATGCAGCAGGCCTCAACTCAGAGCCCTACCCCATCCTGGTGCTATGGTGTTTGCCCCTGTTTGTGTTCACAGGGCCCAACTATATCCCCAGGATGCAGCAGACCTCAGCTCAGAGCCCTATCCCTATGGTGTCTGCCCCTGTTTGTGTTCGCAGGGCTCACCTATATCCCCAGGATGCAGCAGGCCTCAACTCTAGCCCTATCCCCCATCCTGGTGCTATGGTGTCCTGCCCCTGTTTGTGTTCACAGGGCCCAACTATATCCCCAGGATGCAGCAGGCCTCAACTCAGAGCCCTATCCCCCATCCTGGTGCTATGGTGTCTACCCCTGTTTGTGTTCACAGGGCCCAACTATATCCCCAGGATGCAGCAGGCCTCAACTCAGAGTCCTATCTCCCATCCTGGTGCTATGGTGTCTGCCCCTGTTTGTATTCACAGGGCTCAACTATATCCCCAGGATGCAGCAGGCCTCAACTCAGAGACCTATCCCCCATTCTGGTGCTATGGTGTCTGCCCCTGTTTGTGTTCACAGGGCTCAACTATATCCCCAGGATGCAGCAGGCCTTAGCTCAGAGCCCTATCCCTATGGTGTCTGCCCCTGTTTGTGTTCACAGGGCCCAACTATATCCCCAGGATGCAGCAGGCCTCAGCTCAGAACCCTATCCCTATGGTGTCTGCCCCTATTTGTGTTCACAGGGCTCAACTATATGGCCGTCATTGGCTGATGGGCGCTGACAGATGTGTGGAGATGGCCCACAGAGGTGCACTTTGTCTGGGTCGCATGGGCCCACACACAGGGCACATAGGGTCCAAGGCAGACATGCCCTGGCATGGTGCACACATGGGGAGGCCCTGTCAAATGCATGGGTCATGACTGAACCAGACAATAGGGGCGGGCACCTGTGTCACACAGAGAGATATCTGAGTTGCGTCTTGGGCCACTAAAGGGTTCCTGTCTGCTAATGTCAATGTCTGCTATCAACCCGACAGGTGGAGGATCTCAGGAAGAAGGCACGTGAGCTCCGAGCGAGGTTCCCGCGCTTCGTAGCGCGTGTCCAGTGGGAGAGGATGGCCCAACGGGATGGTGAGTGATGTGACATGGCCCTGTGGGGCAATGGCTGTCAGATCCACAGGACGCATGTGAGTGCCGTGGCTTATCTGTGACCATGGAGATGATACGTTTTCCCCTCTCCCCACAGCGGATGCACGTGCTGCCGTGGGGCCAGCGGTGCCGGAGGCGCAGGAGCGGCAGTGGGGACGGAGGATGAAGATGGTGACAGAGGCCAGGAGGAGGTCCACGCCCCGGAACACATGCCAGAACGACAACGGCGGGCGGGACGACCAGGGAGGCTGCTGCAGCCCACATTGCGGGGGTGGTGGGGTACTGGGAAGAGGTGGGGGTGGTGGGAGCGGGGGAGATGGAGGTGGAGGGTGTAGTGGGAGCGATGGAGGTGGAGGGTGTAGTGGGAGCAGGGGAGGAGGGGGAGGTGGGAGTGGGGGAGGAGGCAGAGGGGCAGGGGGGGGGGAGAGGCGGGTGGGGGTGGAGGGGGGGGAGGAGGGGGTACCTGCGTTTGGGAGCCAAGGGCCAGAGGGGGACCAGGTGCGTGGGGTAGGGGGGGAGCAGGTTGGGTCAGGGGGTGGGGTAGGGGATGGGGTGGGGGCAGGGATGGGGGTGGCAGCTGAGGCAGGTCCCCATCGGTACGGGCCACCACAGGGCAATGGGGGCACCAGCTACCTGCCCCATGAATACCCATATGCACACCTCCTGGACGTGTGCCTGCCACACATGGCTGTTGACAGGCGCACCGTACATGCAGCCACACAGACAAGGGGAGATGTGTGTCTGTTGCGGCTGCATGTGTGGGCTGCCGCCTGACTGCAGCTGTGCGTGCCCAGGTGCACGCCCAGAGCCAGCACGCCCTCATCATGGGGCAGGTCCTGGCAACCCTGACCGTGGTGGCTGACCGGCTGCATGCACTGGAGGAGCGCTTTGCCGGTGGCGCACCTGGCCAGCCACCATGTGACGGGGTCCCCGGGGTGTGTAGTGTGGGGATACACATGGCACACCCGCCCTGTGATGGCCCGTGCCATGGCCTGCCACAACCACCAACGACAGGGATGACTGGGCCCCACAAATGTTGTCAATGCAAATAAAGTTGTACATAGGTTGAACGTTTCCTACGGTGGCCAGATGTCTCTCCTTGCTATGTGTCAATGTTGCACGAGTGACAGGTGTGTCTGTGTGGACCCCTAAAGGTGAGACTGCAATGTAATCAGGTAAGGGCAGCAGAGACACCATTGTGCCCGGACTACAGTGCTGCAGGGGTGGAATGGTGGGGGGAAACCAAGCAGGGGGGCAATGGCCTGCAGGATGACAGTGCAACAGCAGCTATCCACAATAGGAGGTGTGTGCAACACAGAGGGGACAATGGTGTACACGGGATAGGACAGTAGGTAGGCCTCAGTAGCGTATCCTACAGCAATCCACAGTGTGGATTTGTGAGGGGAAGGGATGATGGGGGAGGGGTATGTGGCGAGGTGTAGCCTGAGTAAGCCCACGGAGGGTGATGCGGAACAAATGGGGACGCTGGTGACCGATGAGAGAGTTATGTTTGCAGGTGCTAGACAGGGTAGGGGTGGGAGAGAGACATTCTACAGTGGGCTGAGGGCGCTGTATGCCTGTCCACAGGTGCAAATACGGGTAAGGGGGGATTCCCTGAGAGCATTGGGCTGTGCAGAGGAACAGGGCAGGGTTGCTCTCTGCCACCCCTATTGTATCCATAGGCCATTGGTCCATTGGCAGCCTACGTCAGAGGGCAAGTAGATATTGGTGGAACTGAGCTGGCAGGAACAGCTTAGTAGTGTAGTACATTGTGCGGATGATGTTAGCCATACATTGGGGCCCCCTTTGGTTAGCCTGCCCAATCTGCTATGGGCAGTAGGGCAGTATGGTGTGGGATCGGGCCACCTGATGCACGTACATAAGGCAGACATATTGAGGGCAAATATGGATATGGGATGGGAGGCGAGGTGGGGGGGCACATGGCCAGTACAATGGTACGTGCAGGATCACAGTATGTGTGTATACTGTTTGGAGGAGCTCCAGACTGTGCACAGGTGTGGAAATATAAGCCTCTGATGGTGGCGATAGGGAGGGACATAGGATGATGGAGGGGGTTCCCCCTGATGTAGAGGGGGAGTAGCTACAATATGGATGTCTGTGCTACCACAGGGTTGGTTGTCCCTATGGCCCTACCGCCCAACATCATGCTGGGGTGCCTTAGGGGGCTGCATGATCCGATAATTAGGGGTAATCGGGTGGGCAGGAGGACATGGGTAGATAGGCATGCCATGCGTCAACTGCAGGAGGGAGGGGGGCTTGGAGCCCCCAATTTGGACAACCATTATGACGCCAAACAGCATAGGGCATTGTTGGTGCGGATATAACGCGGGCGCACCCCGCACTGGGGCCGGCAGGGGGTGGGTGTGCGGTGGCTGGGGCGGGGGGTGTGGGGGGACGGGTCGGGTAGGGGGCCGTGAACCCGTAATGGAGGCTAACCGTGCAGATGTGGGGGGATGGAAGGGTTAAGAATTGCAAGGAGGTGCCCGCCCCGGGACACAAACGTACAGGACCTGGTTGCCTTTACCACAGGTTGGGGGGGTACACAACATTGGGGCAAGGAGGGCTGGGTGAGGGTGGGGCAGTTGTTGGATGCAATATTGGGATATGGCCCTATGCTGAACTCCGAAAGGTGTTTGGGCTGAGGGATAACGGCCAACATTCGTACATGCAGCTGTGGTACTACCTGCAAAGGCAGGGGGTACAGAGGGGCTGACAGGGCTGGCCAATGGGGCATGTGTAACTGATGGATGAATGCAGGGGCAGAGGGTACGGCCTGATGGCATGAACAGTGGGAGAGGGACTGGGGGTGTCCTTGGGAGGTGGAGTGGTGGCAGCCCATCTCAGTAAGGGGGAAAGAGGCTTGCATGGGGAACGGTTAGGGTAGGGAGCCCCCCTACATACCGGATCAGGATGATCTGGACCCCAGCTAGGCTGCACCGTATCCATCTGGAGCAAGCAGATACCTGTTGGAGGGGGTTTGGGGAGAGGGGTGACCCTATGCAGATAGTGTGGGGGTGCCATTAGCTGCAACACTTGTGGGGTGGGCTCGACCGTTTCTATAGAGTGACCACAGGAATACAGATGGAGGTGGCCCCAGCCCATGTGGAATGGTGAGGGGGCGTGCAATGGAACATGGTGAGTTGCTCTGTCCCGTAACTATTGTGTGTTAGCGGCTAGACAGGGCATGTCACGTAAATGGACATGTGCGGACATACTGAGCATGAGGGACAGTATTCGAGAGCTCAGGGTATCTTTGGGTGAGCAGTAATGTGGGTGCACATGGCCAAGCACAGATAGTGCAAAATGAGGAGACCTGGGGGGTATGCAAAATGGAGGGAGGGGGTGGCCAGTTGTTGGTGGCGAGGTAGGGGGATACGCAAGGGGGTTGTGAACGGGGTTTTGGAGTGGTATCCATTGTGGGATGGGAGGGGTATGGGGTAGGGGGGTATGGCCCATCAGGTGGAGGGGAGGGGGGGAGTGCGGGTGGAGGGAGGTATTGGGGATGCCACAGGGTGCTGGGTGCATGGATGCGGTGGAGTAGAGTGTGGATGGTGCGACTGTCGACAGGTGGGTTGCTGAATGTACCCTACGGGGCTCACCAGGTACCAGGGGGCCATATCGGGGGGCAGAGAGGCATGGGCGGATGGGATGGCCATGTGTGTACAGGGTGGTGTGGGGGTCAGGAGGTGGTGGCGACGTGGGGAGGGGGGTGCACCTAGGGGTCGCAGGTGGGTCCATAGTGGCAGGGTGCTAGCAGGGATGCAATGGGGGAGTGGCCCGGGCCACCTGTTGAACCGAAGGCTATGACATGTGCAGTTAACGGCTTGTCTCGTCTTGGGGTGGTGGCAGTGTGCCATGTGGATACCCATGCTGAACACACAGTGCACCTATCCCAGCACATGTATGGGTTGGGACACGCCCATGGCACACATTGCACGACCCCAGGCACGGGGTTGTACATAGTACCAGCAGTGCCCTACCAGTGCGCTCCCCGGGTTGGGCGTGGGGACAGGCCAGACAGCATGCACGGGGCAGTGGACATTGTGGCACGGGGCACATCAGCGGTAGGGGGGGCATGTGACAGGGGGGGCCACCCTTGTACATGGTCCCCTCGTACATGCAGCAGGGTGGGGATGACATATACCCCCCCGGGAGGGCTATTGCCTCCACCGGGCCAACACCATAGAGTCCCCGTGTTGGACGGACAAGGGAGTTGCACAGCGCACAGAGCCTCATGGGCAAGGCATGCTGCACGTATGCAGGTGCAGAAGGGCAGTCCTATTGTCACCACCTGGAGGGGTGGCAGCCAGAGCCAGAGCCACAGAGGCAGCAGCCGGGGCCAGGATATGACAGGGAGAGCCAGGGCAGGGAACGGGCTGAGGGCAGCGGCATCAGCCGAGGGGAAGGGGGAGCAGGATGTCAGACTGCCACAGGCCATACCACAGCCACAGGCTGGAGGGGTTGGCCCACTAAATAGCAGGGCGGGGCCACGGAGCCCCCCAGGAGCTGGGACTGCTAAGTGGGACATAGTGTGTCCATGGGAGGGTTGGCAGCCACACACAGGAGGGGGTACCACGCTCACCTGGGACGCTGATAGATGGGGACAGTGTGAGGGACAACGACCTGGGGCCTATGCAGCTTGGGAAGGCTGTGGCACACCTAATAGTGGGGGGGCACTAGCATGGACTGTGCCATGTGCTATGCTTCCGAGCCTGCGGAACATGGCTGGGACATGCCCGTCCTGTGAGGGGGTGCACCAGGGAGGGGTACCCACAGTGCCCAGGCTGGGTGGCCCTTATCACCCCCTGATGTGGGGGGACAGTCATCGTGGCTACAGATTCACTGCTAGAGACAGGGATGCGGCTGCCAAGCCCCTGATGCAGGGGCGGGGGGCTGGGGTATGAACGTGGCCTCTCTAACAGAGCTTAACGCCACCCTGCATCGTATTCGTAGGTTACCGGTACCTATTGCTGGTGTGGGGCTCTGCAGTCATGAGTGATGGCTAGCCTAGCCATCCCCGCTGCCACAGACCGTTGTATCCCACACTATGGTGGCCCCAGAAACACTCATTTCTAAGATATGTGTGTTTCCGGGGAATGCTCTGTGTCCCCGAAACCCGGAGACCTATCCTGTAGGTGGTGAACATGCACCATTGTGTTATACATATCTGTCCTGTGCCTCGCCCCTTTTCAGCCTGACTACATGTCCCCTGTGAGATGCACACATACTGCCATGCACTGACTACCGATAGGTGAGAGAGGCTGGTGATACACAGACCGCAGAGCGGCCCTATGATAACCAACACCCCCCTTTGCCAGGGGCAAGGGGTGCCAGCGTGACACGGTACACGGTCTGATGTCTACCCATGGTGGACACAGCTGGGGAAGGGGGGCACGGGCTGGTTGCATTAGTGGCACTGGGTGGTGATGTGGGGTGGACAGGAGGAGGCCTCTGTGTGTAGAGGCCGCACAAAAGCATCACAGGACACATGGCATCAGCTACAGCTGCTTGTGCGGCAGTTTATTTCCCCCTCCCCCTGCCACGCCTTGCACGGCCCCTCCCACCCCATGATGATGGTGGCACGCCTGCTGCTGCTGCTGCTGCCACTACTGCTGCCGCTGGTGGTGGTGGTGGTGGCGGTGGTGGTGGCATCGGCCCTATGTGTGCCGCAATAAGCTCTAGGCTGGAAGCCATGCGTTGTGCCGATGCAGCCAGGTCCTGCACCCCCGCCTGGACCCCCGACATTGTGCGCTGCAGACGCCGTTGCGCACGGCATTGGCGGCGCTGTTCCCTGACCACCGCTCGCAGTACATGCCGTATACCTGTGGAGACAGCAGGCAGTGCATTGTAAGACAGGGAAACATCCACCACCTGTACAGAGGCATTGCCACCCAAACACAGTTTGACACACCCTCTGCATCCCTCTGTGCCGCTGCTGAGTGCACCTGCATCTGCATGATTACCTCCGACACAGCGGACAGCGCCTCTTGCCTGGTCCGCTGTTCATCTTCAGCAGCCACTTCCCCCGTGGCTGCATTGGTGGGTGGTGTGCCTTCACCTGAAGGCTGTGTGCCCTGCCTGCTGTCCTCCTCTGGGGGTGGGGATGGACCACCTGCTCCCACCTGGCCCACCTCTGGCACAGGGTCCATCAGGGTGCACGGCCCAGACTCATCCTCTGGTGCCCCCTCTGGTGCATCAATGGAGCAAATGTCACCTGTAGGCCACAATCTTACATAGGTAAGATGAGGCATGACTGCCTGTCTACACCCGTCCCACCCCCCTAAGGGCACATGTGTGTGGGTGAGCCACATGGGTCTGGGCCAGGGCCCCTTTCCCCCCCCCAAAGCTCCTTCTTTATCCATGCCGGTGGGCCCTGTGCCCTGCAAGTGCCACAGTCCCCTCCCCTCCCCCTTGCATGCTGCCACACACCCCATGCAGCCCCATCACCGCCTTCAGCCCTGCAACCACAGACCATGTTTGGCACAGGTGCATTGTGCTGTCCCGTTGGCCACATTACTACCCGCGTGGCCCTGCTGCCTCCGCCAACCCTGCACCGTATCCCCTGCAACACATTGGCAGCCTCTGCTGGTACTGTGGGCCTGTCCTCCTTGCCACTGCACCCATCCACTGTGCTGTGCCGCCCCCTGCCCACCATGGACACGTCCCCCCATGGGTCATGGGCCAGCAGCTGCCCGTATGCCTGTGCCACCCCCTGGTTCCCAAACAGCCACGTCATGCCACCCCCACCCACCCTTGGTCCACCCCTACACATGTGCGTGTGTTGTCTCACACTGGTGCAGCTCACTCTCACACTTACTGGCACGTGGGTGCGCTGTGTCCAACGCAGGGGGCAGGCCATGTATGTACATAGGCCCCAGTCGGTCAGCCAGGCACCGCTCCAGATCACTTAGGTTGGCCACCTGTGCTGGGCCCCCTCCAGTGCCCTGTGCCCCTTGCCTCTCCCTGGCAAGCTCATTTCATATGTTTCGCTTGATGTCGCAGTAGCATTTACGGAGACTTTCTATGTCATGATGGGGGCCATCAGCAGTTGCCACCGCTGCCTGCACCTCCGCCCATGCCCTGGCGCATGTGGCAATCATTGTTGTTGCGCTGAGGCGTCCAAAGACTAGGTCGTAGTGTTCGAGTATGCTTGCCAGGAGGAGATCATTCTCCTCCTGGCTGAACCGCACTGCCCTCTTCTGGACCTCCTCTGGCACTGGGGTCCTGCGCCGCCTTTGCCCCTGTGTGCCAATGGCCTCCTCACTTTGGTGCTGCTGTGTCCCAGATGGGCCTGGCCTCTGATCATCTCCATCTGGGTTTGGCACTGGTGTTTGCTGCACTCCAGCCTCCTCACGTCCCTGGTTTGTGAACTCCATACCTGATGTGTGCTGAGGTGTGTGCCATTTTGTGCTCACTATATATATAGGTATATCTTGGGTGTGGCTCTACGCGCGTTGCGTATGCGCATTGCGTACGCACTCAGCGCCGCGCATTCCCCATGCGCATGCATGGACGTGCCGTGGTTACGTACCCTACGTGCCTTACTGTGCACGGATTGCAGCATTCTAGTATTCCTCCGAATCAGCCCTGGGAGTACACATTAGACGCGCCCTCCTACTACGATCCTGTTTTCTGCTGGTTAGTAAATCAAATGCTCTATGAGATAGTAATCTTGTTTTGTTTGTCTGCGCGCTACCACGCGCATTTGGTGATGATTCAATTTCCGTGGCACACATTACATGAGATGTACCTTGCGCGTTGCGTGTACGCGCGTGGGAATGCATCTTGCATCCCTGTACCATCTTGGTGTTTTCCATATTTGGAATGGGGTGTACTTCGCAGTAGCTTTACACCCTGCTGCATCACAGGGACACACGTCAATGGCTTTTCTCAGGGGAACACGCGCTCCTGCGCGCGCTACGTGGATGCGTACAGGGTGTTGGTTGTGATGGACCTTCCTGGCTGACCAGGTGTGTATTGTTATTGTGATTTCCGTGCCTGCCCCGCACCCTATTTCCCAACCACCTGTCCTCCATCCTGTGTCTATCATGGCTCAGACTATGAATGCAGGTGGTGCAGTATTTGCATTGCTGGAGCTGGCTGGGCTGCGCTTTCCGGAAGAGGGAGATGATGTTCCTGGGGCTGCGGCACTGGACATGGGTGCTATCCTGCTGCAACTCAGGCCTGCAGCTGTGGGGGGTCCACAGGCGGGTGTGGGAGAACAACGGCGCCATAGGTGTGCTGAGGCACGGCCCCACCTGCAACACCTCTACAGGCCCAGGGCCATGCTCCAGGACATCAGGGAGGACCAGGTAATCTCCCTCTACCGGCTGGACACAGGGGCTATTAGGGAGCTCTATGAGGATCTTCGACCTGACCTCGAGCCCCTGACTGCCCGGTCACATGCTATACCGGGATTGGCCAAGCTCCTGGCTGCCCTACATTTCTTTGCCTCTGGCTGTTTCCAATCCTCAGTGGCCACAGTGGGTGGGATGAGTAGGCCAACGTTCTCTCGCTGCCTCCACCAGGTACTTCGGGCCATGGTCAGCCAGGTTGGGAATTACATTGCCATTCCGAACAGTAGGCAACATTGGGTGGCCCTGGGACAGGCATTCCAGTGGATTGCATGGATACCACACGTGATGGGAGCAATAGATTGCACACATGTTGCCCTGGTCCCACCCCACGACAGGGAGGTTGTGTACCGCAACCGCAAACACTTCCATTCCCTGAATGTGCAGGTTGTTTGTGATGCAAGTATGTGGATTCTGAATGTGGTTCCACGGTTCCCAGGGTCAGCACATGACTCCTATATCCTGCAGAACTCGGCACTGTTCGGCCAGTTTGAGGCCGGACAATATGAGGACTATGTCCTGCTGGGTAGGTATTCCCCATATCTTACGTGCGCCTACCGTATATGATTCGCGGGGCACCATTGTCACCTGTGTCCTCTGCATGCCTGACATTGTGGTGTTGTTTCCTGGTGCAGCCTATTCTGGGCCTGACACTACATCACACCCTGTCACCTAGAATGTGGTCACATACCTCTGTGCGCTGCCACACGTCTCTCTGCCTACCATGTGTGTGTTCTTGCTCATCTGGGTGTCCCCGCACACATTTGGTGTGGGCTGTACCCTGCCTCTGCTGTTCACTTAACAAGCTCCCATGTACAGGGGCACTCTGGACACGCATGGTGTGTCCCCTCCATGGATGTGGCTCCTGCACCTTGCCTAGGCCATAATGCACGGGCAGTTGTACATATGTCTGCCTGTGGGGTGTGTCCCTTTCCCACCCCATGTGGCACAGGTTTGTGCATGTGCCATCCAGGGGGGGAGGGGGAGGATTGGGGCACAGAACCATCCACATGGTGTACAGTGTGTATGGGGCCTCCTCTCATTCGCCATGTAGGGGATGACACGTGTCTTGAGCTGTGGGCGAACCTGCTATCACACATGTATGCTGCATGACTGTTCACTTTGGCCTGTCTGCACTGCCACTCCCACCTGGCCCCCCGGGGATGTGTTCCGTTGGCCTATGCCCTGTGTGCAATGTATCATGACGGTCCCAGATTTGCACAACTGCGCATCTCTGCCCCTCCAAGTATGCTCTGGGACTCCCAGCATCAGACTCTGGTGCACTTCCATCGTGTGCAATGCTGTGACGTCAGATGTGTGTGTCCATGCTTCTCTGCTGTCCAGTTGGGCATTGCTACATCAGTGATTCCATAGGTCCATCATCTCACGTGTGACTTTATGCCATTTCTGTTTGCAGGTGATGTAGGATATGGGTGTCATGCCTGGTTGCTGACCCCTGTGCGTCTCCCTCGGCCAGGTGCAGAGATGCGGTACAATGAGGCCCATGCCTCCAGCCGCTCAGTCATTGAGCGCACCTTTGGCGTTCTCAAGAGTCACTTCAGGTGTCTGGATAGGACCGGCGGTGCCTTACAGTACGGAACCCTGACTGTGGCAAAGATCATTCTGGCCTGTTGCATCCTCCACAACATTGCTCTCAGGCACAATGTCCCAGTCGATATTAATGAGGATATCGGGGAGGATCCTGTGTGCCCTCCTGCACATGGCCGTGGTGACACACATGAGGGGATGGCGGCCAGGCAACATCTGATCGAGGAGCTCTTCTCCTGTAAGTTCTGCATGTGGGGGGATGTGCTTATGGGTCGCCATGTGTGAGCTGGTATGTGTGTTTCACGGCACTGTAATGACATGTCTCTATTTGTCTCTAGTGTTTCGACTCCCCAGGATAGGCTGCTGTGTTCCTGCCTCCCAGGGATAAGCTGCCAATACTGCCCAATGCTGTCATGCATGTAAGGACTGTGTGTATGTCACAGCAACATGAGGGTGACTGGGATGGGTAGACATAAAGCTGGGTGTGCTGTGGTGGCAGCACCACATGACACATATGTGTTTCCCTCTCCACTGCTCCTCTGGTGTTGCACATGTCTTTGGCCTCACACTCCATCCACCATATGTTCCATTTGACACACATGTGACCATTGCCTGTGCACATCTTGGGAGTGTACATACTGTACCTGTGCACATGTTACCAGGCTGTGTGTGTCTCCGGACACAGGGCATTGCAATGCTTAGGAACACGTAAAGACCTCACTGCCATTGTTGCATTAGACAGCCTTGGTGCACCCATGTCTCCACTTGTCCCTGATTGTCCGCAGTCCAGCCAACTGCAGCTTGTGGCATGCTTACCTTGTCTCACGGTGTGTTTCTCTGTGTCTTTGGGACGTGTATGTCTTGCCACCTGTCCAGTGATGTTTATCCGTCTCTCTATGCCCTTCTGCTTCTGCCCTTCTGTACATTGTGTGCATGTGTCATATATTTTTCCCTGACGTGTCTCATGTTTGCTGCCAGGACACTTCACGCCACCATTATGTTTCCACGCAGCAGAGCCTTCCTCGGCCATGCTCCACTAACAGCTGATCGTGAGGTTGTGGTGATGGACGCAGTTCATGGACGTCTGCAGCCTCTACTGTGGCCCATTGTGCCCTTGCCAGACTCGGCCTTTCCCCATCAGTCCAATGCTATACCTTTCAGGTAGGTTTCACCTTCCCTCCTCTGGGACATTGGCCACGTGCAGATGCTGCATTTGGCCTGTTAGTAGCAACGTGCATTTCTGTGGTATCTCTGTGCACCATCACTGCTGGACATGCTGTAGACCTCTGGGGTGCCTGTGTGACATGGGCATTCACATGAACATGTTGGGATTGTGTCCTGGTCTGCAGGGCCATCTCCTGCTGTGGTCCATGTGCAGTATGCTATGTTTTGTGGTCATGTCATGTTGTGGTGTTTAAGCATTCCTGATGCACATATTGTGATGTCAATGTGTCCTTTCTGACCTGATGGTTGGTGTGGGTGTGCCCTTGCTTACCTTATTTCTACCCCTTTCCACACAGGACACAGCCATCACACAGGGCACATCTACCACACTTCGTCTGGAGCCACATCTGCCACATTTGTTTGGACACAGCACCTCTGTAGAACTGTCCCTGGGTGTTGTTGCCACTGGGAGATGGACCTCTGCAATTTGGACACAGGCCTTTTTGAACCTTCTTGTTGGCCTGCTATGTTGACTGTCACTGGGAAAACTGACACACCGTCACTGACATGACGTGTCTGGGTGTTTCGTTGTTTGCAGCTGGGGGCATCACCTTTGCATTGTTGTGGAACATAGACACATCACTGGGGACGTTGCATGGTCACTGTTGACTCTGCATGCTTCAACCTGTGTCTGTGGGGTGTTGGGGATGGTAACTGATGTGCATGCGGTGGGGGTGGGAACTGTGGGGACATTTTGTGCTGCCACCCTCCTCATCGCATCAGTCTGGTTTGGACAGGTGGCAGGATGAGGGACAGGGGTTGGGGTGACAACGATGGGGTGGGAGGCAGGGTGGTTGGGGTCCACGGGCAACACCAGGTAGGTTGCCTTTCAGCATGGCTCAGATGTGTGTTGGCGATGGTGCTGTCTCCTTAGGGTGCCTCCTCAGGTGCCCTATAACATGTCCTATGAGTCACCCTTCCAAGCGCCCTACGGGGTCCCCTATAGGGGACATTATGTGGTGCCTTGGCAGACAGTGCACTTTATAATGTGCCCTCTGAAATGCCTTATGTGGCACCTTATGTTACGGCCCCGTGAGGGTGTGTTTGCTGGCAGCGCTACTTAGGGTTAACAAAATACCTGCTTCTGTCAGCACTGCTTTAAGGTATATGATGATGTCTCCTCCAACTTTACTCATTAGCCCCACAGGGTCTTGAACTCACGACCCCTGCGCCATTAGTCAGTGTATTAACCATTGTGCTGCAGCTCTGGATGCCTTGCTGGGAACCTTTTCATGCACCATATAGGGCAACCTGTTGGATTACTGTCTGTAGGTACTCTGTGCCAGTGAGACACACAGTCAGTTCCCTCTACCAGGCCGAGGTGCTGTGGGGGTGCATACCCCATCTTGTGTTCATCTATGGACTGCAAATCTGCATGCGCAGTGCACCATGGGTATGAGTGTGTTAACCCAAATCCTGGCCACCACAGCAGACAGTTTGTGTGGTGACCTGATGTCCTTTATCTGTCAGACAGAGCTTTGTTGGTGCTGGGGGAACAGGCATCTGGCTAGTCTGTCTCCACGTCTTCATAGTATGTTGAGTGTTTTCTTGGATTTTGCCAGTAGCTATCAGTGTTTGACAAGGTCCGTGATGTTTTTGGGCTTGTTGTTTTTGGTAATGATCTTGACCTTGGTCTTGATCGTGTTTGCCATATGCCCTTGTTTGCTGAGACCTTGGTTTGTTGGATTGACAGGTATTCTTAGTTTGTACGTAGAAAACTTGTTGTTGATCTGGTGTGGGACTTTTGACCATTTGACAGTTATACTCCATAGGTTGACTGCATCGTTATTAGGGATTGGTTAGTCACACTAGCGATATAGCCCACTAGTTACTTCACTGCCTGTGATGCCAGATGTCATGGATTGGGGACCAAAGTGGGGTTACTCGGTGGGCTGTATGAGGCATATTCCTTTTGTTCTTTGCAGTGGTGCTGCCAGCTCCATCGCCCTCACATTGCTGTCTCCTTACGTTGCCTCATCAGGCACCCCCTCACGAGCCCTGTGCCGCACCCTTTGATGCGCCCTGTGGGGTGGCCCATAGGGGGCATTCTAGGGTGCCTTGGCGGCCAGTGCACTTTATGATGTGCCCTCTGGGGTACCTTATTGGGTGCCTTATGCGGTGCCTTAGGTTACGGCCCTGTGAGGGTGTGTTTGCTGGCAGCACTACTTAAGGTTAACAAAATAACTGCTTCTGTCAGCACCGCTTTAAGGTATACGGTGATGTCTCTGCCAGCTTTAATCATTAGACCCACAGGGGTCTTGAACTCACGACCCCAGCGCCATTAGTCGGTGTATTAACCATTGTGCTGTAGCTCTGGATGCCATGCTGGGCACCTGTTCATGCACCGTATAGGGCAACCTGTTGGATTGCTGTCTGTAGGTACTCTGTGCCAGTGAGACACACAGTCAGCTCCCTCTACCAGGCCGAGGTGCTGTGGGGGTGCATACCCCATCTTGTGTTCATCTATGGACTGCAGATCTGCATGTGCAGTGCACCATGGGTATGAGTGTGTTAACCCACATCCTGGCCACCACAGCAGACAGTTTGTGTGGTGACCTGACATCCTTCATCTGCCAGACAGGGCTTTGTTCGTAGCACTAGCAATGTGGCCCACTAGTTACTTCACTGCCTGCAGAGCCAGAGGTCATGGGTTTGATCCCACACTGGGGATATTTGTTAGCACTGTCTGTAGCATTTTCTTTTTTTAATTTCAACTGGTGCTGCCAGCATGACACCCTCATATTGCTGTCTCCTTACATTGCCTCATCAGGCGCCCTATACAGTGCCCGATGCAGGACCATATACTGCGCCCTGTGGGGTGGCCCATAGGGCACATTCTAGGGTGCCTTGGCGGACAGTACACTTTATGATGTACCCTCTGGGGTGCCTTATAGGGTGCCTTATGCGGCACCTTAAGTTGTGGCCCTGTGAGGGTGTGTTTGCTGGCAGCACTGATTAAAATTAACAAACAAACTACTTCATACAGCACTGATTTTGAGTAAAAGGTGATGCCTCAGCCAGCTTTACTCATTAGACACACAGGGGGATTGAACTCACTTCCCTTGCACCATTGGTCAGTGTATTAACCATTGTGCTACTGTTCTAGATGCCTTGCTAGACACGTTATCAGATGCCTTATGGGCGCGCGTTGCGCGGCGCTTTACACAATGTTTTCTAACGCTCATTCAGCTATGGCGCCTGGTAACGCATGTTATCGATAACGATGTACCGCCCATGTCCTTATTTGGGATTTTTGCCTGTACCGCGGATCCTAACGCAAATCACACTAACGCAGTTTAGTAAACATACCCCAATGCCTTAAAATTATACCTGAATAAAAAGTGCTTACCAACCTTTAACAGGGTGGAATTTTATGGTGAACTTATATTCAATGAGGGACTGTTTAATTGTGTACCACTTCCCAAACAAAGCTGGACTATCACTCTGTCTTTTCTTAGCCGCTCAAATACTCTAGAAAATTTGTGCCTTGTACTGAACCTTTGCAAGCTTATATATAAAAATAAGAAAATTGCAAGCCACCCTATGTAATGTCACTAAGTGAAGGTAATATTAAAATCCAGGATTATTACAGAGCCTTTTGACAATGAAAATCTCCCCTTGTCTAAACCCACAAAACAAAGGTATCACTGGAATATTTCACTAAATTGTGGCACTCTGCCTGTAACCCAAAATTGTAAATTGTAAATGGTCACAAGGGCTTTTGATTTTCCTGTCGCGCCCTGTCTGAAATCTACTTTAATGTATCAAACAAAATTATTACTTACCCAACTGGAGATCCGCTGCGAAACCTGAGACGAGCCCCCACAAATGTAACCTTTCGCCGCTTCCTACGTTCGGTTACTCTCCTGTTGGTCCTGGGTCCATTTCGCAGAGGCAGTAGTGTTTGTAGTACATCAAGACAACTAAACTAGTGTGGTTTAAAAAGGTTTTTATATAGAAATAGGCCTCTAACATGGGTACAGAATAGAGGTATATAGTGGTTACCGAGCTGCTTCTGTGTATATCAATGACTCGATGTGTGTGCCTGGGTATGGGAGAGAGAGAGAAAAGGGGGGGGGGAGGTAAAGAGAAGTGTGTGTCAGAGTCTCATAGTAAGAAGTGTCCGATGAATAGGAAGAGAGAGAGTATTTTTGTCCTTCTCTGTATTTATAGTGAAGTTCCCCTTTTCCAGCACCTCCCTTTGTCATACTTTGGTCTGTTTGAGGTCTGCTTTCACCTGATTAGCAAGGAGGGGCTGATTAGCAAGGAGGGGCCTGCAGATTAATCTCATCAGGCATGCTTAAGCCCATCAAGTCTGGAGACGTCCTATCTGACATCACCAGGGTGTCAGAGCTGCCTGCAGGCCAAGGTCTGGGAAAAGCTATGAAACCTATGCTAGGCATAATGCCATGCTGTATGCTGACAGATATCTTTATGGACCCCTTGGCACTTTCTGAATACAATATTCAAGGTGCGTTGGCACCACGGAGCAATACAGAGACATTTTAATATCCTTGGATTGATTTTCTATTCCTTTCCTTATGATTTCTAGCATTCTATTTGCTTTCTTGTCTGCAGCTGCACACTGGACAGAGTTTCAACATATTATCCACAATGACACCCAGATCCTTTTCCTGAGTGATGATTCCTGATATAAACAAATGTGTTATGTTATTTTTACAATGTAATATAATTCTTGTATTCCTCTCATCTACCACTCTGTAATATAATTTTGAATGTAATGACTTTCTGACTCCCATTTATCGCTCTACACCTGCCTACCTCTCGGACTTACTGACTTACCATACCCCCTCACGCAGTCTTCGGTCCATTCATATTAACCGCCTTCACCTTCCAGCACCCTCAAAAGCTCATCTGCAATCTACCAGGAAATCGGCATTCTACTATTTAGGACCCTCTCTCTGGAACTCCCTCCCCACCAACCTCCGCACAGAAGAATCCTATCCCAAATTCCGTTCTCTTCTTAAGACTCATCTTTTCTCCCTAGCTTTTCCCCCCTAAATTTTCTTTCTCTGTTTTCTGCCTTTGGACTGTCTGTTTATTCTGTATTTACTTTTCCTCCCTTCTATCATTTATTGTAATTTATTTTTCTCTTTTTTATAACTATTGATTTTGTTTGTAAACCACCTCAATGTTATGGGCGGCGGTATATTAAATTGTGAAATAAACAATAAACAATAAACAATGAGTTATAGACATGCTGGAAGAGGGAGAGGACATAGTGTAGTATGTAATGACTTTATGACTCCCTTTGTTGTATATCTGCATCCTGGGAGGTGAGACTACGTGGCTAGTAACATGTAGCCTGCCACAGGTGCGGAAGTGCAAAGAAGTGGAGTGAGACAGTATTAACCAATGAGTTATAGACATGCTGGAAGAAGGAGAGGACATAGTGTAGTATATAATGACTTTCTGACTCCATTTTTTGTATGTCTGCACCCTGGGAGGAGAGACTACATGGCTAGTAACACATAGCCTGCCACAGATGTGGGAGTGCAAAGAAGTGGAGTGAGACAGTATTAACGAATGAGTTATAGACGTGCTGGAAGAGGGAGAGGACATAGTATAGTATGTAATGACTTTCTGACTCCCTTTGCTGTATATCTGCATCCTGGATGGAGAGACTACGTGGCTAGTAACACGTAGCCTGCCACAGGTGCGGGAGTGCAAAGACGTGGAGTGAGACAGTATTAACCAATGAGTTATAGACACTCTGGAAGAGGGAGAGGACATAGTGTAGTATGTAATGACTTTCTGACTCCCTTTGTTGTATATCTGCATCCTGGGAGGTGAGACTACGTGGCTAGTAACACGTAGCCTGTCACAGGTGTGGAAGTGCAAGAAGTGGAGTGAGACAGTATTAACCAATGAGTTATAGACATGCTGGAAGAGGGAGAGGACATAGTGTAGTATGTAATGACTTTCTGACTCCCTTTGTTGTATATCTGCATCCTGGGAGGTGAGACTACGTGGCTAGTAACACGTAGCCTGTCACAGGTGTGGAAGTGCAAGAAGTGGAGTGAGACAGTATTAACCAATGAGTTATAGACATGCTGGAAGAGGGAGAGGACATAGTGTAGTATGTAATGACTTTCTTACTCCCTTTGTTGTATATCTGCATCCTGTGAGGTGAGACTACGTGGCTAGTAACACGTAGCCTGTCACAGGTGCGGAAGTACAAAGAGGTGGAGTGAGACAGTATTATTTTATTTATTTATTTATTTATTTATTGTTTCTTATATACCGCACTCTTAAAAATCAGCACAATTTACATACAACAAGATTGTGCCGGGGAGCACTTACAATGAACTGGAGCTTTAAACTTGGAAATCAACTGTGCGTAACTATGTACATCGAATTCAACTTATTTACAAACTGTATCTGCAATATTTACATACATTGACAATGTTCATGTGTTAATGTATTAACCAATGAGTTATAGACATGCTGAAAGAGGGAGAGGACATAGTGTACTTTGAAAGAACTGTGAAACAGAGGATAAATGTGTCTGCACCAGTCAGGCACCCTTCTTGCAAGAATGTAATTAAAGTAACCCTTTGCTTCACTGAGGAGTCTATTATTGTGTACAAAGTTATGTTTATTACAATTCCTAATGGGGAATTTTGCATCATGTTAATGTAGTTTGGGTTGTTCTTCCCATGGAAGTCAATTCCAAAACATGCATGTCCATTCCGTGGGCATGTCCAAATTGAAAATATGCCTGAATGAAATGTGATTCTGCAGCCATGGGAACAGACACAGCCATAGGTCCAGAATGGGATACATAGATGTAGTTGATGCGGCCCATACATAGCACTATGGTGTACAAGAGATGGGTATATACAGACAATGGCTGTGTACGTCCCTGTGCTCATCATATTCAGAAAAGATGGATGTATGCGATCCTGCCCATCTCCGCAACATACCCGCAAATGGCCACTCCTCCCCTATAAAACGTGCATCTCCTAAGCTGCTATGCTCACGGACAGGGATGTGCCAATGCAAACTACACATGAAAGCTAATGATATATATAAGTGGATGCAAGTTAGATTATATTAACCAATCTGTGGCATGCCCAGAACACTACAAAGCAATCTCAGTGCACTGTAAGGTAGTAGAAAAACATCACATTGTATCACAATATACATGGCAGTAATCACACCCCTGCAATAGTCTATTCCAAGGTTTACCCCCAAAAAACATCAATTGATTACAAATATCACAAAATGTCACAGCCAGAATCATCTTCAAAGGTTCCCTAACTGACCATATCACCTCCATCCTGCACATGCTACATTGGCTCCCCGTGGCAAACAGAATACAGTTCAAAATACTGATGACCACCTTTAAGTTACTAAACAACATTTCTCCCTCATTTTTATTCACATTAATTCTCCCATCAACAGAAACTAAAACCAAAAAGGGATGCTACATGAACACCATCAAAATCCCACATGACTTCTGCAAAACTAAGCAAGCCACCAGTAACGGGGCATTCCCCTATGTAGCCCCCACTCTCTGCAATTCCCTCCCCGACACACTAAGATGTTTGTGTTTATTTAGATTCTTGATATACCACCCTTCGAAAATACACCTGAGCAGTTAGAGTAGTTACTCATCTGTAACAGGTGTTCTCCAGGAGCAGCAGGAATCAGTCCTCACATATGGGTGACGTCGGCGTCAACGGAGCCCCCATGCGGAGCATTTCCCCAGCATTCAAAGAAAGCCTTTGGGAATGCAGGCACACATGCGTGTTCCCCTTCCCACCCAAAGATGCCATCTTGCTCACTCTAATGACATAGCTAAAAGACAGCACAAAAAGAAAACAAACTATATACAACTGCAACTCCAAGGGGAGGAGGGAGGGTCGTGAGGACTGATTCCTGCTGCTCCTGGAGAACACCTGTTACAGGTGAGTAACTCCTCTTTCTCCAGGACCAAGCAGGAAGTCAGTCCTCACATATGGGTGACTCCCTAGCTCTGGGCTACCAGGAACCCAGGCTGAAAAATAGAGCTCCCTCTAGAGCCTCAGCAACAGTGAGAGAATCTTCTCTGAGACCACACCTGAACGGTAGCCCAACACCAGGGCCGGAGGGTAGGAGTTGCCTAAACCTCAAAGAGATTACGGAGTACCGCTTGCCAGAAAGCACTGTCCCTATGGGACTCCCTCTTGAGGCAGTAGTGGTCCGCAAAAGTCTGGCTTGAAGACCAAGTAGCGGCCCGGCAGATGTCAGCCAACGGAACAGAAAGTAAGTGAGCTACTGATTTGTCCTTCGCCCTGACCCGGTGGGCCGTGACCCGACCCTCCAGGGAGAGGCCGGCTGCCCTGTACGCCCAGGCAATACAGTCTGCCACCCAAATGGACAACGTACGCTAGTGACAGGCAACCCCAATTTATTAGGGTCAAAGGAAATGAAGAGCTGAGAAGCCCTTCTATGCCCCTGCGCACGTTCAAGGTAAAAGGACAGCACCCTTCGACAATCCAGGGTATGCAAGACAGTCTCTGCCCTACTGGCGTGGGGCCTGGGAAAGAACGTTGGAAGTACCACCTACTGGTTGAGGTGGAAGGAGGACACTACCTTTGGAAGGAACTTAGGATGAGTCTGCAAGACTACCCTGTTCCTATAGAACCTGGCATATGGCCTATCTGAGACCAGGGCCTGAAGCTCACTCACCCGCCTAGCCGAGGTGAGTGCCACAAGGAATAACACCTTCCAGGAGAGGAAACATAAATGGCAGGTTGCCATCGGCTCAAAAGGTGGGCGAGTCAGTTGCTGCAAGACCACATTGAGATCCCACTCAGTGGCCGGTGGACGAATAGGAGGCTTAAGCAGAAGCAGGCCTCTGAGAAAGCAAGACACCAGAGGGTAGCCTGATAGAGATTGTCCATCCACCGGCGAGTGGTGAGCTGAGAGGGCACTGAGGTGAACCCGGACAGAGTTGAACTGAAGTCCTAGGTTGGAAAGGTGTAGCAGGTATTGTAGCACCACCTGGACAGAGCAGGAGAAGGGGTCCTCTTGCTGTTGAGAACACCAAGTAGAGAACCTACGCCACTTCAGAGCATAGGCCTTCCTAGTGGAATGCTTCCAGGAGGCCAACACCACCTCTTCAACCTCCTTTGATAGGAGCAAGGGAGCAAGGACTAGCCTTTCAGCAGCCAGGCCATCAAATTGAAGGATTTGATGTTGGGATGCAAGAGGGACCCCTGATCCTGAGTCAGAAGGTCGGGTTGCAACCCCAGAGGAAGTGGAGTGTCCACTGCCAACTGCAGAAGAAGAGGGAACCACGGCTGCCTGTGCCACCTGGGGGCTATCAGGATCACCGTGGCTCGGTCCTGCTGGATTTTGAATAGAGTCCGGGCCACCAGAGGTGTGGGAGGAAAGGCATACAGCAGGCTCTCTGACCAGGGGATCAGGAATGTATCTGGCGCTGTTCTCAAGGGATGCGGTTGCCTGGAACAGAACCTGGGTAGTTGCCTATTCAGCGGACTGGCAAAAAGATCCATGGTCGGAAGTCCCCACTTCAGAAAGATCTGTTGAACTACCAGAGGATCCAACTGCCACTCGTGAGGCTGCAGAGTCTGCTTAGCCTGTCCGCCAGGTAGTTTTCCTGGCCTGGGAGGTAGACCGCCCTGAGGGTCAAGCCCTGATTGACAGCCCAGGAGCAGAGAGCTTGAGCTCCCAGACACAGAAGTCTGGATCTTGTGCCTCCCTGCTTGTTGACGCAGAACATAGCCACCTGGTTGTCCGTCTGAAGTAGGACAGACTGGTGAGACAGGATCTGAGAGAAAGTCCGTAAGGCCAGACGAATGGCCCTCAATTCCAACAGGTTGATCTGCTGGGCGGCCTCCCATGGCCCTCAATTCCAACAGGTTGATCTGCTGGGTGGCCTCCCACGGAGACCACAGCCTTGGGTGCAGGCTCCCTGGCAGTGTTCCCCCCAGCCCTGCAGGGAAGCATCGGTTGTCAGTACCTGAGTGTGTGGGGAGGCCTGAAAAGGAACACCCCTGACCAGATTTGGGAGATGTCTCCACCAGCATAAGGAGTCCACCAAGAGTTTGGACACCTTTATTCTGTCTGACAATTTCCCTGTGGCCTGCAGCCACTACACCCTGAGGTGTCACTGAGCTGGCCTCATGTGCAGCCGGGCCTGTGGGGTGACATGCACTGTGGAAGCCATGTGACCTAAGAGCCTGTCAGATGGCTGCCTGGGTGAGAATCTTCACAGTCTTGTCAAGTGCATATATCTATATGATTTGCAAGGTATTGTGGGCAATGTAGTTCATTCACACCAGACACAGCTGCTGACAATAATTTAGTTGTGCTCTTGGGTAAAGCCAATAAGATATTTATTTATGGGGTTATTTCTCCCAACACAGATATGCTTGGTAGCACATAAATTAGGTTACTTGCTTTCAGTGTTAACTTGGAAAAACAAAGTTAAAATCAGGAAAACAACAAATGAAAAGTCACAAAGCAAGAAACAAACTGTTCTTTTCAGGTTAACTTCTGATTACATCCCACATAGATACAGAAGTGATTCTCTCCTAGCTCACAAGCAATTAGGTAAGGCTTAATTGCTAGCAGTTACCAGCTGAAACCCCTTAGCTGGCTTGCCTTCCACTGTGTGGGTCAAATCCTGCTTCAGGAGCTTTTCTGACTAGATTAAAGAACAAATTTGTATTTCTTTGTGATGGTTGCTGTACTTTATAACAGAAAGTTACCAACGGAGTTTAGATAGAGAGCAGTCCATATAAACAGGATCCTCATCTGCTATTATTCTCCCTTGTTCAACAAACATGGGTTCAATATCATGGATTGGCACAGATGAATCTCTCAATGGAGCATTTTCAGGAGAATACTTGTTTCCCTGCTGTCTTTCAAGGTTATAGCTAGGGCATAGATCAGTGTTCATACCTGAGCTTCCATTGCTGCTAGAGTTCCTCTCTATATAGCCTGGCCAGTATGTAGTCCAGTTCTTATGTCCAGCCTTCCAATCCAGATCCCTGGACACTGGATCTCTCTTCACATACCTTCTGGCACAGGTCTTAGGGTCCCTTCCACGTGCAGCCGTCTCCCTCACAGGTAGCCTCTGGTGATTCCTAGCTCTGCAGCACCATTCCTCTGGCTTTCCCCAGTCCAATGGTGTATGCTGGCCCTTGGAATACCTCCCAGTATACGTACTGCTTTGGACTCTTCTAGACCTCTCAAAGGCTTTTCTTTTCCTTCTTCCAAAGGGTCTCTTTCCCTCTCTGTCCGTCCGGTTTGGCTTCTGCTTCTGATGATCCTTCAGATGAAACTGATGATCAAACTCAAGCTGATTCTCAGGATACTGAGGACAATTCTCTGGATATCCAAGGTGATCATGAAGATGGTCATCTGTAGAATAAACTCTACTCTTATTCTGCTTAGATGAGTGATCCTCCCTAACACAGCGCAGCTGTGCTGAATCAGGCCCTGCCCTTTGAGATGAGTGCTTAGGGATTACCTCATAGCCCTCCTGATTGAACACATGTTTCTCCACTTCAGCTCCTCTAATGGCTGTTGGAAACCTGGTGCATTCTGGGACTGGTAGTCTTTTATGGCAAAATTCTGTTTTCATATTTCTACCAGAACTGACAGGTTGCTTGTTCAGAGTCACTTCACCTTTTCTATAGCTCCTTCCTGAGCTATGATAAGCTTCTTTATCACAAGCCGGAGGAAGTGTCTGGCTGAGACCAGAGAGTTTGCCTGAAACTGGCCGGCCAACTTCATCAGTCTGTGGGCTCTGTCCACAGGCAAATAGGCCTTTGCATGGATGGTATCCAACCTTGCCCCTATGAATTCCACGTCCTGTGAGGGGACCTAAGTGGACTTTGGGAAGTTTATAACGAACCCCAGGTGTTGAAGCAGGGATATGGTTCTGCAGGTGGCCTGCCTGGCCTCTTGTGGAGACTGGCCCCTGATTAGCCAGTCGTCCAGGTAAGGGAACACAAAGATCCCCTGGTTCCTGAGGTAGGCCGCAACCACCGCCAGGCATTTTGTAAAAACCCTGTTGGCGGAGGTGAGGCCAAAAGGAAGCACTCTGTACTGGAAGTGCTTTCCTCCCACCACAAATCTGAGGAATTGTCTGTGACTTGGATGGATGAGGATGTGAGGATAAGCATCCTTCAGGTCTAAGGAGCATAGCCAATCTCCCTGCTGGAGGTAGGGCAGTAAGATCCCAAGGGTAAGCATCTTGAACCTTTCCCTCTCCAGAAACTTGCTCAGATTTCTCAGTTCGAGGATGGGTCTGAGGCCCCCTGTTCTTTTGGGTACCAGGAAGTACCTCGAATAGAAGCCTTGCCCTTCCAGGTGGTGAGACACCGGTTCCACTGCCTGGTCCCTTAGTTGACCTTCCAACTCCTGAAGGAGTAAGTTTCTGTGCAGAGGGGGTCTTGGAAGCTACCCTGGAAAGTAGGAGGGGGGTATCTGGGTGAAGTGGAACAGACAGCCCCTTTCGATGATGCTTAACACTCAAGTATCCCCTGTGATGGCTGGCCACCTGTCTACGTACAGGGTCAGCCGACCTCCTGTGCCCTGGAGAGGAGGAGAGGCTATGCCGGCATAGTCAAAAACCCCCTCCCTGCTGAGCAGGAGCCGGAGTAGGAGGCTTGGGGACCTTCTGCCTATGGGGCCCATGACCCTGCCCTTTGGCCTGCTGGCCCTGTTGGGGAGCTGCAGAGGTCTGGTAGTGAGGGTAGGTTTTGTAGGCAGCAGCCTTACTCGGGTAAAAGATATTTTTCCCCGAAACCTTCTTCTTCTGAGAAGGGGCAGAGGTTTTCCCGGACAGCCTTGTCCGGGTAAGAGTCTCGGTCTCGAGTTCTGCAGCCTTTTCGGCCATGGGCTTGACAAAGAGGTTTTCACCTTGGCAAGGAACATCGACCAACTTGTCCTGTACCCACGGTTCGAGGTCCGAGGATTGTAGCCAGGCCTGGCGGCGTGCACCGATGCCGGACCCTGCTACCCGGGCCGAAGCCTCAAATCCATCGTAGGCTGCTCAAGATATAAACTTCGAGCACTCTCGAATACCAGAAGACAAGGCCTTGAACCTCTGCAAAGGTTCCTCGGACAGACCAGCAGAGAACACGGCAATCTCCTTTGCCAGGTCTCGAAGGTACATGCCCATGTACAGCTGGTAGGTCTGGACATGGCAAGCAAGCATAGAGCCCTGGAAGCACTTTCTACCGAGGGCGTCCAGGTTCCGGGCATCCCTGCCGGGAGCCACCGAGGAGTGCATCTTCTGACTCTTCAGGCGATGCATGGCCGATTCCACAACCATGTTATGGTGCGGTAGCTGTGCCTTTTGAAACCCGGGGCTCTTGCGGACTCGATAGATGGAATTGACCCACTTGCTTAGAACCGGCATCGAGGCCGGCGCCTCCCACATGCGGAAGAGCAACCGCTCCAGCATCGGAGGAACCGGGACAGTAATAGCCTCCTTGGGAGGAGACTCATACTGCAGAGCCTCGAGCTCCTCGGCTCGAGGCTCCTCCTCGGGGTCCGCAGGGAATGCCAGTGCCTTGGTCATGTCCCTTACGAAATCCGAGAACCTAGTATCCTCCGGAGGGGACCTTGTCCGAGGCTCGTAACCCGGTGAGTCCGAAGGGACGCACTGAGTCTGGAAGGTGTCATGGGACTCCTCCCCCTCCATTTCCCACGCCGATTCCTCCTCCGAGGAATCGGACAGCTCCGAGTGGGCAGGCACCGACGCCATCTGCCCCGATGCCGAGGGAACCAGCATCGACGACCTCGGTCCTGAACGGAAGGCCGAGGGTGACCTCGGCCGAGGATCGACTCGAGTTCGCATGGTCTCGAGGATCGGCTCGGCCTCTGGGGTCGACTTGGATGTCGATGTCCCGGTGGTCGGGGCAGATGCGCCAGTGAGACCGGCGATCAGCACACGCTGCTGCTCCATGAAGGCAGACAATCTGGTCTCCAAGGCCATCAACCTGAGTCCAAGCTCAGGAGACCCAGCAGCCTCTGACTCGGGCCCCGACGGCGTCGGGCCCGACATCGGCTCCCCCGGAGGAGAGTCCACGAGGACTACAGTACTCACGTGACTCGAGGCCTCCGACTCTACACGAGGATGCTTTGCAGGCCTCTCCGACTCCGAAGACCCGGATGGCGATCGGGGCTATGCGACCTGGCCCTCGAGGAGCCAAGAGCATCCACCGATGCTGCCCTCGGGGATTTCTTCTTCCTTTGGTGCTCCTTCGAGGGGGACTCCCTTTCAGAGGAGCCCCAACGATGCTCAGGGTTAGACTCCTGAGAAGTCGAGGCCTCTGACGAAGTCCGGACCCGTCCAGAGGCAGATTCGGAGAAGATCCTCTCACGCTGGTGCTGACGGCTCCGTAATGCCTTGGAAGACATTTTGCCACAGGGACTACAGACCGTAGAATCATGGTCTGGCCCCAGGCACCGGAGGCAGCAGTCGTGTGTGTCAGTGAGAGACATCAGTTTCTTGCACTGATCACACTTCTTAAAGCCACTGGCAGCCATCGGGGGAAAAAGGGCCCCTGCAAGATCAAAAAATTGGGCTGCCAGGGAAAAGAAAAAAGGCGCGAACGCAGTCTCTAAGGACAAAAAACGAAAAAAGAGATCTGGGCTCGGCACCGGTTTACCGAGTCCAGGCGGGAAAGGAACCAACGTCGAACCGAAGAAAAAACTTGACTCAACGCACAAAAATCAACTTTTTTCACGGGTGACAAGGACAGGTGTCCGTAGGGCTCCGCGGAAAAAAGAAGACTGAGCAAGATGGCACCTTTGGGCGGGAAGAGGACCGCGCATGCGTGCCTGCATTCCCAAATGCTTTCTTTGAAAGCTGGGGAAATGCTCCGCATGGGGGCTCCGTCGACGCCAATGTCACCCATTTGTGAGGACTGACTTCCTGCTTGGTCCTGGAGAATACAATAATTCAAAACAGACTGCCAGAAAAGGAAAACAACGCCCTAATCATGACAGGAAAGAGACGAGGAGAGATTAGCAGAGAGGAGACAGGACACAAGTGAGAAAAATTGGGGAAGAACTGGGGGCAGCTGTGGGCAGAGGGGACAGGAAGGTCAAAAGCAGAGCAAAAGAGGTGGGTCTTTATTAGAGATTTAAACCTGCTAAAGGAGAGTTCCTGCTGAAGGTCTGGGGGAGGGAATTCCAGAGGTTGAGGCCAAGGAAGAAGGCACAGTTTTGGATGGATTCCAGATGTGCGAGGGTGACGGGTGGTGGGAAGAGACATACAGTTAACATGACTATGCCAGAGCATACGTTGGGGAGTGTGGAGATATACCAGGTTAGAAAGGTATTGAGGAGAGGCGGTGTGAATAGCTTTGTAAACGAGGATTAAAACTTTGAACTGGATCCGGTGAGCAACGGGGAGCCAATGTAGGTGGATAAGGAGAGGTGTTACATGGTCAGTGCAAGAGGCATGAGTGACAATACGGGTTTCATTGTTCTGTATTAATTGAAGTCTATGTAACTGATATTGAGGGAGACCAGCGAGGGCAATGTTGCAATAGTCGATCCGGCTCATAACTATGGAGAAGAGGAGGGTAACCAGAGGAGGAGGTGTCGAGGAAGGGATGAACAGAACGAATCTGGCGACGGGAACAGAAGGAATGGCGGATTATGGAAGGCAAATGATCATGAAAAGACAAGGCGGAATCCAGGGTAACACCAAGGTAATGTAGAGTAGGGACTAGGGGGACGGGGGAGAATGAAAGTGAGTTTGCTAGGGAGGGGATGTGGTTACCGAATGTGAAACAGATAGCTTGGGATTTTTCTAAATTGAGATGGAGGAAATTTGAGGTTAATCAGGAACTGACATAAAAGAGGCATTTGTTGAGAGGGGTAATGTCGGGGGCGGTGGGGTCAGTATGGTGCAGGAGATTGATGTCGTCTGCATAGTAATATGCAGAAACAGTGTTGTTGAATCAGAAGGGTAAGAGGAGCCAGAAAGATATTAAAGAGGGGAGGGGCAAGAACAGAGCCCTGGGGGACACCGCAGGGTAGGGATTTGACTGGCGAAGAAGAGGGGCCAGAGAAGATGGAGAAGGACCTGGAGGACAGGAAGGCGCGAAACCAGTGAAGTACAGAACCTCAGAGGCTGACTTCAGAAAGACAGGTGAGATGTGTACGATGATCCACAAGGTCAAAAGCAGAGAACAGGTTAAGGGAGACTGCGATAGAGTAGAGCCCCTGGTCATGAGAAGAGTGAAGTTCATTGAGAAGAGAAGCAAGAATAGTTTCAGTACTGTGTCTTGGGCGAAAACCGGACTGGCGAGGATGGAGTGTAAGGGCGGAGTCTAGATGAGAGGTGAGCTGGGCGAAGACCAGTTTCTCCAAAGGTTTAGAGAGGAAAGGAAAGTTGGAAATGGGGCACCAGTTGGCTGGTCCAAGGAAGGTTTTTTGAGGATGGGCCGGATAATGATGTGCTTCCAGAAGGCAGGAAAGAGACTGGAGGAGAGGCTGGAGTTGAAAATAGAGAGGATGAGAGGAAAAAGCGTGATGGATGGTTCGCTGAGCCAGGGAGAAGGGATGGAGTAGAGCTGGCAGGTGGTTTTGGGAGAATTGGAAAATACTCTGGTCAGCTCGACAAGGGAAACAGGGAGGAAAGGAGACCAGTAGTGAGAGAGGGAAGGATTCACAGGAGAGGATGCAGGGGAGAAGGAAAGAAGGGCTGGGGAGGATGTGGATGGGGGAGGAGAAAGAGGAGAGGGACAGGGAGGGAAGGAGGAATTGAGGACCTGGACCTTATCGCTATAGAAAGTTGCTAGGAGGGCAGGGTCGGGAGTGGTGACAGGGGGAACTGAGGAGAGGTGAGTGTGAGTGACTGAGAGAGACCGGAGAACAGAATAAACTGGCTGGAGGAATTGGAGAAGGAGGAGATAAGAGTGGTGTAGTAGTACTGTTTGGCAGCATGTATAAGGGAACAATAGTGGGAGTGATAGCAGCAGCAGTGGGTCAAGGAATCCTTGGAAGGGTGCTTGTGCCAGAGGCGCTCAGTGCAATGGAGGTGGGCATGGTGGAGAAGGAGGACAAGGTGGTACCAGGGTGGTGGTTGGGCTGGTGAGGACGAGAGGCTGGGCGACATGGGGTGAGGGTGTCAAGAGCAGAAGACAGGGTAGAATTCCAGACATGGATGTGGCGGTCAGGGGAGAGGGTGTGGAAATCAGGCATGAAGAGGGTATCGGAAGGGGGAAATTGTTGGAGGGTGTTGGGTGTAATGCAACAGGTGAGAAGAGGAGGGGGGCTGGCAGGGGGGCAGGGAGAGCAACATGAAATAGGAGACAGTAGTGGTCTGATCAGGGAAATGGGAAAGAGGACAGAGCAGAAGGAGTAAAGGGGGAAGCGCAGGGAGAGATAACAAGATTGAGGATGTGGCCAATGGAGGGAGTAGGGAAGAGGACGTGCTGGAGAAGGGACAAGTCAGAAAGGAGGGCAAGGAAGGAAGAGTTACGAGAGGTGGAAGGAGAATCTGGATGAACATTAAAATCTCAGACGAAAAGGATATTGGGGTAGAAGAGGGAGGCCTCAGAGAAAGTAAGAAGGAGGGAATCCCAGAGGTAGGGCTGAGGAGCAGGAGGTGAGTAGATAAGCAGGAAGTGAAGAGGAGGAGAGGAACTGAGGCAAAGCAGAAGGGACTCAGGATAGTGCAGGGCAGGGGAGAAGAAAAGCTCATGGAAGGGGAGGGAGAAGTGATAGACAGCTGCAACCTCGGCGTGGCGTTGCAGAGGCGGAATAGCCCGGGAGCAGGCAGCGATGGAGGAGCAGTTCTTCGCCATCGCAAAGCCAGGTCTCTGAAAGAAAAAAAAGATCAAGAGTGTTGCAGAATAAGATCATGGACTGGAACAGCTTTAGAGTGCAGAGAGCGGCAGTTGAGGAAGGCTAGATGTAGTAGGGAGACAAGAGGAAAGGGAGGCTGGGAAATGGGGGATGGGGGAGGGATGACAGAGGAGAAGATTAGCGGTAGAACGTGAGGGGAGAGGCAGGGGGAGTGAGCAGGCTGGAAATGAGATGGAAGCCATGAGGAGGAAGAGTAAAAGAAATGCAAGCAGAGTATAGAAACATAGAAACAGAAATAGGACGACAGAAAAAGACCACATGGCCTATCTAGTCTGTCCTTCCATATCGACAACTACAACAGTACCCTTTTTACCTTTAGAGAGCCTCTGTGTTTGTCCCATGCTTTTTTGAATTCAGATACTGTCCTCATCTCTACCACCTCCATTGGGAGACTATTCCACGGATCCACCACTCTTTCCATAAAGAAATATTTCCGCATATCATTCCTGAATCTATCCCCCTTCACCCTCATCCCATGTCCCCTCGTAGCAGAATTGAAAGAGGCTCTCTCCCTGAGCATTTATGCCATGGAGGTATTTAAACATCTCAATCATATCAACTATATCCCTCAGTGTCAGCTTTCAGAGCCGCGAAGGGAGAGTTTCTCTCTCGTGGCTCTGTTAAGCCCGCTGGGGCTGATGGGAAATCCCATCAACCCCAGCGGGCTTAACAGAGCCGTGAGAAAGCGAAACTCTCCCTTTGCGGCTCTGAAAGCTGACACTGAGGGATATAGTTGATATGATTGAGATGTTTAAATACCTCCATGGCATAAGTGCTCAGGGAGAGAGCCTCTTTCAATTCTGCTACGAGGGGACATGGGATGAGGGTGAAGGGGGATAGATTCAGGAATGATATGCGGAAATATTTCTTTATGGACGCTGAGGGAGCTGATGCTGCAGGGAGAGCTCTGCCGGGCAGGGGGGGGCCCCGCGGGATACTTGATTCTGCCGCTGTGGAAATGGGCTGATTGGGGGGGGGGGTAGGACTGGAAGTGGGCTGATGGGGGGTTAGGACTGGTAATGGGCTATGTGGGGGCTAAGACTGAAAATGGAGTGATGGGGGGTTAGGACTGGAAGTGGGCTGATGGGGGGCTTAGGACTGGTAATGGGCTATGGGGGGGGCTGGTAATGGGCTGGGGGGGTTGCTAGGACTGGAAATGGACTGAGTGGAAGGGGGGCTTGAACTGCAAATAGCTGATGGGGACAGGGGCTTGGAATGGAAATGGGCTGAGTGGAGAGTGTAATCTTCTGAATATGTAATCTCTGGTCTAGTCTCCGCTTGGTCCTGGGTTCATTTCACTTCACAGACACAGGAGGGTATTGTAATAAGACAAGCAAACAGGTGTGGCTTGGAGAAAGGTTTTTATGTAAAAATAGGCTTAATACATAGGTATTGAACAGAGGTATATAGTGATTGTTACAGAGCTGTTTCAGTGTGCATCACTGAATCTGTGTGTGTGCATGTGTGAAGTGTGAGAGAGATAGAGGCCAGAACCTGTGGGTCAGGGCCGCATGGTAGGCCAGAACATGTGGGTAGAGAGAGAGAGAGGGGGAGGGGTGAAGGGAGTTGAGTATCAGAGCCTCATGGTAGTGTCCAAACCTGTCCGATGAAGGAGGGAGAGAGAGGGAGACAGGAAGTGTGTCTGTCCTTTATAGTGCCTCTCCAGCAGTTCCCCTTGAGGTCTGCTATTGTCTTTGGCCACTCCCTTTAAGGTCTACCCATCTTGATTTAGCAAGGAGGGGCTGCAGCCAGGTCCTAGAGACTGACGTCACCCAGGGGTCAGAGTTTAGACTGAATTAAACAGAGTCCATAGCTGCATGAAATGTATGCTGACATCTCCCACACCTTTTTTATTTTTATTTATTATTTGTGCCTGGAATTGGTGGAAGCAAACCTGTGGTACCTGTCCCAGCTGCCATTACCTGATAGTAGGCAGCTCATCGAATACCTCCTGTATTAAATACCTTGCTATGTCTAGCAGGTCCCCTGTCCTGCACAGTACTGTCTCTAGTACTGTCTCTAGTGTTCTAGAGATAAACAGGTCTCCTTATGAGTCCAAACCTCGTGTCTTAGGTTGAGCAGCCACTACTGGGGGGGGGAACCCAATATGCCACTTACATACCCGTCTTAGAGAGAGTGAACAGTGCATAAGGTCTGCAGGAATTTTTAAGGAGGCTAAAACCAAACGGTACCAGGATGCTATGAGTGAGGATAGGAAGCAATACTAGACTGCAGCTGACTCTGGTATTCAGTGTAATAGGAAATACCGAATTAGCCAAATTAGCAGGCCAAGTTAGCCTGGATGTAGGGGTGGATGCTGGAGAGGTTCAGTGTAACTACCTTAAAATGTTGTTGTTCTGTATGACATGCGCTGCAAGGAAATATACATTTTTTTTTTTCATCTTACAGCACAAGAAAATTACAATAATGCATAGCAATATTTGTACAGCAGTTAAAATAATAATAGGGTGAATAAAAACATTAAAGACATGATCAGCAGTAGGTGAGTAACCAAATAACAATTCCCACACAGACACATGAGCATCTTGTAGCAAGTGTCCAACAATTTGTTGAATGTGTCCATTCTCATAGGCGATGGTGTGATTCACTTCAGTGGATGTTGTTTTAAGGTGATCAATATAGGCATGGAGTTCTGTAAAGTTGAGCAGTTTATGTAGTGTCTCTTCTCCCATGCCAAGTGGTAATGGATGCACAGCATATGAGATAAAGTCTGGAATGTCCATAGAGTCATTGGTAACCAGCGGTGTGGAATAAGTTGTCCCATTAATGGTGAGGGAGACCAGTGGTGTATGACTGCACCAGGTATTGTTTGGTAAATAGTTTGAACTGTACAACAAAGTGTTCTTGGGAAGGCGAATGTCATGCATTCTGGGAGCAATCGAAAAAGAAACTTTCTGGGGAAAGAACAGATGAAAACAAAAGTGTCCAGCTCCAAGGTAGTCAGGGGATATGAGAGCTTAACAGTCAGGGAGCAAGAGGAAGAATTGTTCCAGCAGGAGGTGTCAGCCTCTTTAAAATGGTGAGGTTGACACTTGAACTGAAATGTAGTCTGCTCACACAAACTGGGGTCCATCGGCTTGAATGAAGTCCAGGTGTCGTCCAGTGGCTGTACCCATGTGAGATGGTCCACAGGATACATAAGCATATTATCAAACTGCACCCCAATATTAACAACAGGATAAATAACTGTGTGTTGTCCTGACCATGGGATCAAAGTACAGATAGAGCAGCCTTGTGGTGAACAAATGGGAACACTAACTGTCCACCAATCAAGGTGAGCTATAGCAAATTCAGGTATTTTGGTACTAGCCATATGGATGAGAGATGGTGGCCAGTGTCCTAACTTAGCAGTGATCAGAATTTCCTTTAGTATAGTAATAAGCTCGATCTGTACTTGATCACAGGCAAGAGCCCAGGAAATATTGTACAAAATCAAAGCAGGAGGACCTAGAAAGTAACGTTCTGGGCATGCCCTCAATTCTTGTGTCCTTTCTAGAGAAGTGGAAACTGGTGGCTCCCACTGTACTTGAGTGATGTTTAATGAATAGAACACTGGCTTGTCCTGTACCGAACAGAAACTCAGGATGACCAGATCCTTTCCTTCCGGGAACGGTGGGGGTATTTCTTGATAACGATATACCCCACTTGTGGAGTTAGCCCAGCCAATCGTGCATATTCGGATGATAGTTCCTGTAATGAGACTTGAGTAGAAGAGAGCAGATACAAGAACAACAGCAAACCGAGACATAATAAAAGCAAACTTCTTTCACTCTACTAGGGAGTAAACTAATGCTCCCCACTTATACTATGTAACAACAAAACAAACACAAAAAAAAATAATAATAATAATTTTTACTACTTATTTACATAACTAACTACTTATTTACATAACTATTAAACACATGTCAACTATACAGCAGGAGTAAATAGTTACCGTCCTCAAGCGACTTTTGTTCAGAAAGCAGCTGTCTGTGCTGTCTTCATAAAGCAGCTGTCCATGCTGTCTTCAGGTGGTATCTGAAAACAAAGACTGATAAAACACATATTACCCATATGGTTTTAACTGGGTGATGTGTTTCCAGTACTGCTGGTTGTCAGGCATTAGGATCTGGTATAGGCTTGGGCCTAAGGTATCAGTAACTAAGTACGGTCCCTCCCACTGTGCAGTTACAAAGGGGAGGTTTGGTCTAGGTCTCATCTCTGCAAGACACTAGTGACAGGGCTTCCTTCATGTATTCATGAAATATTGATGGGGAATCCTTATATCCCGGTGGAGGCACAGTCCATGCACACTGTTTCGGCCAGGCTGGTGAATTGCATGTGGAAGAAATAGGTCTAATCTGACCTCTCTCCTCCAGTATCTTCACAATTTTAGTCACTGGTTCTATAGCCTGATGAGGTACTGGGTATTGCTTTTGTGGTAGAGGATCCTCACCTTCCAATAGTATTTCTGTGTGCATTTTCTCACAATCTAACTTGTCTTGAGCCCAGACTGGAATATCAGCCACCTCTGAGGGAATTACACACAGATCATACTGCTGAGCTGCCTTGGTGCACTGAGTTGCTAACTGCATGGGAATGACTTCATGCACTAAAGTTTTAGAAGCACTTGAAGTTCCTGAATACTGCCACAATTTAAGATTAGCCATATCCACCACCAAATTTAACTGGTTGGGAACATCAATTCCAATTATTTCTATTGGTGTGTTCACTATAGTGGAAGCAGTGGTTTCTAACATTTCCTTGTTTTGTTCACTGTGCACAGGGATACCCCATTTAACTGGGATAGCCACACATTTGGAAGCTGTGTCATTAATTCCTTGAATTTCATAAATTTCCATATTTTTCTGATGTGCAGTGGGAGAAGCTCTGTTTGTAAAACTAATTCCAGCCCCTGTGTCAATCAAAGCTAATTTATCCTGACCCCCTACTCTACTGATAACATTGGGGCGTGCACAAGAGTCCAGTATCAAGGGTGTTACAAGCCTTAAATTGTGTCCTGGGCCTGTATCCATTTCATCACCCAGAGGCTCTGGAATTGAGTCCTCTGCTGAGATAAAGGAGGCAGGCTGGGCTATGAAGGCTTGAGACATTTTGATATCTGAACTCAAGAAGTCAGGACATCCCTATGCCCTAGCCTTGTGTTTGTCCTGAGCTGCTTGTAAATCCTGTTTTAATTTATCTATTTCTATCTGCAGTGTATGTTTATCTTGTTCCCATTTAGTTTTTTCCTTTTCTAGCCCATCTCTCTGTGCTTTGAGCTCTTGAAAGGGGATGTAACCTGAGGAGTTTCTAAAAGTACCTCTGCCGTGTGCTCTCCAAGGGGCGTGGCCTCTGTCGGTGTTTCTTGTGTACTGAGAGGATCCTTCAGCTTGCCACTTAGGGGTGTGTCCTCTGTCTGTGTTTCTTATGTACTGAGAGGATTCATTGGCCTGCCACTTCCGTGCCTCTGATACTGTAATGACCTGCGAGGGCTGGGTCTTCCAAACAGACCCAATTCTGAGCATTAGAGTATCAAAAGGGGTTGCTTCAGGGTCTTCAGAAAATAACAGAAGGTGTTTTGTAATCTCAGGGGATAGCAATTCTAATAAAAAATTCCTTATGCATGCTCTCCCCATAATCCTCTGCCTTGGGCCAGGACTCTTGCTCATTAAGAACTGCTTTTAAAATCCAGGCTCTATATGCAAACTGTTCCAATGTATCATCTGGTAAAGGTGAAATAATTTTAAATACTTGCATTGGGGAACAGTGAAATAGTTTCTCAGTACCCCTTTTAACCAACTGGTATGGGTGAGTGAGAGAGCCAACCCTGTAATAGTGTGGCCCTAGAGCCAGATGCATAAGTCTATCAAAGTCTGATTGTTTTCTTCTGTATTTCCCTAGACCCCAGTGAATCAGAATATCAATCGCCCATTTAACCCACTGATTTACATTAAGAGGCATAGTACCAATTTTCTCAACTATTTTTTCTATATCTCTATCTTTTAAATTTTCCTGGAACATTAATTTAACTGGTGCTTTTAGTTCTGTACTGGCTGCCATGTCTAAGTCATCTGAATTATTCTCCTGACAGAGATTGCTGGGTTCTGGCTGAGATAAACTATCTGAATTTTCCTGCTGTGATTCATCTGTGTTTTTGCCATTCCTCAGTCCAACTATGCATACTTTAGTATTCTTTTGTTTGTCAGTAGCTGGTATGCATTGTTGATGGGGTGTGTCATAGGCATAGGGAATGGGTGTATCTTTGTTCTTTTGTTTCTCTCTAGCTGGTATGCATGGCTCATAGGCATATGGTGCTGAGGGAGGGGTAGGTGTTGGCTTTCTTGCAGAGGCCAATTGATCTTTAACGTGCCTCAATTCAAGTTTAAGTGCTTCTAATTGTTCACTAACAGTTATAAAAGAATATGTGGCTTGTATCACTTGACTTCTCTGAATAGAAATACAACTTTGTGCCTCCTCCAGTTCTTTGATCAATTGGCTACACTGAGAAGTCAGTTCAGAGTTTTCTTTTTTCATGCTAATTAGTCCCCTGCACATGCCCTGGATGAAGAGGCATTTTCTTTTATTTGTTTTCTTTTTGAATTCATGATCATGGCTTAACATTCGTTTTTGAATATTATACCATGAGTCAGGGAATTCCCCTTCATATGGACCTCCTTTTCTCTTACAATATGAAATTAGAATTTCTGTAAGTTCTTTAAAATCAAATGCTGCCATATTTGATACTGCAGAAAGGCTGTAGTTGGACTATCTAAAATGTGTAACCATAGAAGGAGGAATGCTAACTTAAAAGGTATTTCACACCTATTTAACAGGGTGGAGTAGATTAACAGAATTGTATCAGTTGCAGCCAGCTGCAAGCCTGCTCTCAGTAAGAAAGTTACTGACAGGAGACAGAGAAGAAATAAAAGTAAAAAAGGGACAGGAGATTAACAGAATAGTCAGATATTCCTGCTCACACCAAGATATATACTGACAGGAGAGAGAAATAAAAGTCAAACAGACAAGAGGTAAATTAATGTTACCAGGAAAGATGTATATTGTACTCTATGAGGAATATTTAACTGTGTAACTCTGTATTTTCTTAGCAGCTCAAATACTATATAAAATCTGTAGCAAGCCTATACATAAAAATAAGACAATTGCAAGCCACTCTGTGTCATGTCCTTAAAATTCTAGATTCTTACAGAGCCTTTTGACACTAAAAGTCTCACCTTGTCTAACCCACAAAACAAAATTGTAAATGGTCACAAGGGCTATTGATTTTCCTGTCTCACTCTGTCTGAAATCTACTTAATGTATTATACAAAATTATTACTTACCCAACTGGAGGTCTGCTGTGAAATCCGAGAGACGAGCCCCCAATATGTAATCTTCTGAATATGTAATCTCTGGTCTAGTCTCCGCTTGGTCCTGGGTTCATTTCACTTCACAGACACAGGAGGGTATTGTAATAAGACAAGCAAACAGGTGTGGCTTGGAGAAAGGTTTTTATGTAAAAATAGGCTTAATACATAGGTATTGAACAGAGGTATATAGTGATTGTTACAGAGCTGTTTCAGTGTGCATCACTGAATCTGTGTGTGTGCATGTGTGAAGTGTGAGAGAGATAGAGGCCAGAACCTGTGGGTCAGGGCCGCATGGTAGGCCAGAACATGTGGGTAGAGAGAGAGAGAGGGGGAGGGGTGAAGGGAGTTGAGTATCAGAGCCTCATGGTAGTGTCCAAACCTGTCCGATGAAGGAGGGAGAGAGAGGGAGACAGGAAGTGTGTCTGTCCTTTATAGTGCCTCTCCAGCAGTTCCCCTTGAGGTCTGCTATTGTCTTTGGCCACTCCCTTTAAGGTCTACCCATCTTGATTTAGCAAGGAGGGGCTGCAGCCAGGTCCTAGAGACTGACGTCACCCAGGGGTCAGAGTTTAGACTGAATTAAACAGAGTCCATAGCTGCATGAAATGTATGCTGACAGAGAGGAGCTAGGATTTGACATGAGCTGATGGTGGGGCTAGGAAAGGACTAGAAATGGGCTGATGGGGGCTTGGATTGGAAATGGGCTGAGTGGAGGGGAGCTAGGATTTGACATGGGCTGATGGTGGGGCTAGGAAAGGAATAGAAATGGGCTGATGGGGGCTGGGATTGGAAATGAGCTGATGGAGGGACTTGGATAGGTCTGGAAATGGATGGGGGAGCTAGGACTGGAAATGGGCTGATGGTGTGGCTAGGATAGGATCAGAAATGGGCTGATGGGGGGGCTACAACTGGAAATGGGCTGATGCGGGGACTAGAAGGGAGCGGATGCTGGGTGTGGCTGGAACTAGAAGGGAGCTGATGTTGGAGGAGATTAGAATGGGATGGAGCTGGGAGAGTGAAATGGAGAGGGGAAAATATTTTGTGTGGGAGGGATGAAAAATCTACAATTGGCCGGGTATTGGGAGAGTAAGTGGGGATTGAGGATGGAGGGGTAAAATTTGAGTGGATGAAATAGGAATGAGGAAAGAGCAAAAGGAGAAAGATTAGTATTGTGATGTAGCAGACTCTTATGAGGCAATGGAAACTGATAGTGATCCGGTGGAGAGAGCCGGTACTGCAGGGGAATGCAGGATTTTCTCTGATGAAAGAAAAAAATGCAGGGCTAATCAGGAACCACTCCTCACTTCAAGGCAGGTGAAAAGCCAAGTCCCTGGTTGGGCACGCCCAAGCAGGAGGCGGGCAGTGCCGCACTCAGCCAGCTTGTTAAAAACCCAGAAACAGTTAGGCAAGCAACGTGACAAGCAAGGAGTTTGGGAAGAAGGACACAAGCACCTGGACGAGGATAGGTCAGATGACCAGGAACAGGAACCCAGAGAGAGAGAACCACTAAGCAGCTGTGATCCAAGAAGGAGCAGACAGGAGCTGGGAGACTCAGGGGCAGAGAAAGATTTCTGGAAGCAGACGAATTCTAAGGCACTGAGAGACCCAAGGCTGCAGCTCAGGAGTTTAAAGGACCCAGAAGAACCTTGGAATAGGAGGCAAAGGGATAAGGAATTACCCTGGAAGAAGCCCAAGCACAAGGTATCTGGTGGGTGTGGCACAGCTAGCAAACTTAACAGTGGAAATCCAGAAAGAGTGAATTTTAATCGTGAAAGACAGGATAAAGGCAGAAAGTTTGATACTAACTGGTTAAGTCAAGAAAAGCCTGACTGTTTTCCTTTTAACACTCTGAGAGACTCTCTTAACACACCTGAAGCGTTTTACCCTGCACTGCCATGTGGAGATAGGTGGGGGAAGGGAAATGCTTGCACGCTGAAATGTTGTCCAAGTAAAAGCACTGATAATTGCCTAGAGATAAGAAATATAAACAAGCATTTACCTGAAGGAGGATTTGCTCAGCCTAGCTCAGAAAATACACAGGCTGAATTACTTCTCAGTGAATTCAGAGAGTTCCTTAAAAGCAGAGCAGTTTCTACTCAGAACGTAGCAAAGCCATTGACCAGCTGGCAAGAAGAAATGCCTTTAATTTCTTTGCCATCTACGGAACAGGAAGTCCCGATGGATTGCTCTACTTGTATGAGTCCAAAGGACATTTAAGTGTTTTGCTTGCCAGTGTTGTATGTAAGAAAATAGCAAAGTTACCTCACTGTTTGCTGTGATAGAAGAGCTTATCTGAAGAGAATAAGTGGAAGCATATTCTGTGCCATTCAGGAGCAGTGCTGGTATCAGAGTTTCTGTTACCTTAATGAAAAGGAGATCACATGACAGGGGAATGTGATCAGTAATGGACATTCAGTCAAGCAGTGAAAAAAGCCTTGTTTAAGTTCAGTTTCTCCATCTTGTTTTGTGCCCTATTATTTCATTAACGTCTGCTGCATTTGAACTGCGTAAGCGGGAAATAAACCTCATAAAAAAGAAATATTCTTTGCCTTGCCTTATCACTTGAGCACCAACACAACTACAACATTAACCCTCAAGGGCATTCAAGGCCAGTCCTTCCCTTAACCCTCAAGGTCCAGGGAGTGGGTGGGTGGCAGTATGTTCAAGCAGATGTAGAGAGAGAATGAAAAAAAAAAACTAGAAGAGAGAAGAAAGGACAAATGGACAGCAGACGATGGAGAGTTAGCAGAAGACATGAAGAAACCAGAAGAAAGTGGCTGGAACAATTGCAACTGAAAAATAAATGCACAAAAGGTAGAAAAATATATCTTTATTTTGAATGTATTAACTGGAATATGTCAGCTCTGAGAAATGTGCATCATTAACGTCTGCGCTTTGTTTAGTACAAGAGGAAATTAATTTATAGTTTTATTTCTACAATGTTGTACATTCCAAGTTTGGCTTTTGTGGTTCCCAGTTTAATTATTGTCTTCCTGTTTCTAAATTGTGATTCCTTGTTTGGGGATGGTCTATGTTCTGCATGTGTAACTGAGCTGAGGTGTTCTGTTTATGTAATTCCTATTTGACATTGCCACTTGTTCTCTTTCCCCAGTAGGTCATGTATTGTTGTTCTCTGAAATGTATTGGTTTAATATTTGCAGTGTTGCCTTTGATAGGTAGGGTATGGTGCTTTGTGAGTCCTGGTAGTGCTGTTAGGATACGGCGGGTTTGCTATGGGTTCTAAATGGGCAGTGTTTGTAGTAGTTCCTAATGTGCCTGGCAGTTCGCACTGGATTATAGCAATGTAGAAATCTTTTAGTCTTTCTTTATCCATATACTCATTAAGAGATATGTTTACTAAAAGTTAGTATATGGTAACATTATGCAAATATTTATACAAATGAGGCCCCGCACCGAGTCTCCGCACATGGCCCCGCACCCCCTTGGGCCACCCCTGATAAGGGGTCCTCAGAATGACAACAGACAGCAGTTCACACACCACACAGACATGCCCAGAGACACCATCATTGCTCTCTACAAATGAGACCAATGATGGTGACCTTGGGCATGTCTTACTGCTGTTTGTAATGTTGAATTCCCGCCTTCTGAAGGTCCCTTATTAGTGACAGGGATATGTTTGGACAATTAGCTATAGAGGACCTGTTCTGATTACCCCTGCCTGATCACACGGGCACCTGGTTATGCTGCAGTCATTTATTTATTTATTTATTTATTTACGTTCTCTTATATACCGCGCTATTCTGCATCAGTGCGGTTTACATTGAACAAACTGAAATTACATTGAACAGGGCATTATAACTTGGAGATAACTATTTTACAGGGAGTCATCCCTATGGTCCAGATACCTGCCAGTCATACATGTCCCCCCCCCCCCCCAAGATATGTAGATAAGCATACTACATCCTCCCGTGCAGCACTTCAACTACACACACACATACACTCTCATTTGGAGTCTCAAAGAAACATACGTCTGCCAAAAGGATCAGTGACAGCTGGGATAACATTATGGCATGGAGTCCTAGAACTCCATCACCAGTCTCATTTTCAGGTCATGGGAGCCCAAGCTTTGCCCCTTTAGCACAAACAGCAAATGGCAGCATAGCCGGAATGCACACCATTGCTTTTCCTAATGTGGGGGTGTTTATTAATGTTTCTTTAACTTACATCCTCCCTCTCCTCTGCTTTCTGTTCTGTAACACTGCAGACACACCAGTGCACATCATAATTCTCACAACCATTCTCCAATATGGGCTGCATTGAGGAGCAGAGCAGAAATGTTTCTAAGTCCTGGCTTTATTCCACGTTTCCGCAGGTATAACATGGATGTATGTGGGGAATACTGAGGACATACACGGATTTCTCCTGAATATGCTTTATAAGTCTCTGTGGCTGGCCCCCCCCCCCCCCATTCTGCCCACGTTCTGAGATCCTCGTTTTAGTGCCAAGTATGTGCAGGACCGTGTGGGTTCAGAATATGGTTACATAAGAACATAAGATATGCCATACTGGGTCAGACAAAGGTTCATCAAAGCCCTTATCCTGTTTTCAACAGTGGCCAATCTAGGTCACAAGTACCTAGCAGTTTCCCAAAAAGACACACGGGTTCCATAATGCTTGCATTGGAACAAGCTGTGGATTTCCTGGGTCCCCTTTAATGGTTATGGACCTTTCCTCCAGGAAGTTGTCCAAACCTTTTTTAAACCCAGCTACACTAACAGCTTTTTCTACAACCTCCGGTAACGAATTCCAGAGTTTGATTATGCATTGAGTGAAAAAATATTTTCTCTTATTAGTCCTATTTGAGTTATACTGTAGCTGCATTGCATGTCCCCTAGTCTTTCTACATTTTGATGATGTAAACAATCGATCTACATTTACCCGTTCCACTCCATTCATTAATTTATAGACCTCTATCATATCTCCCCTAAACTGTCTCTTTTCCAGGTTGAAGAGCCCTAATCTTTTTAGCCTCTCCTCTAGACTTTTTTGCAAGGAAAATATCTATCCCGCACATCCAGATGGCCTATTCACATTTTGGAATGATCCTCTAACAGTCCCGTCCTGCACGGGTATGTCTGGACAGCCTGGATATGCCCCTTTCGGAATCGGGCTCCACGCGCATAACTCCACACTTGTTCACATTAAATTTCGTCTTCCATTTGGATGCCCAGTTTCCCAATTTTTCAAGGTCCTCTTCCAATTTTTCACAATCCTCTTGTGTTTTAACTGAATAATTTTGTGTCATCTACAAATTTGATCCCCTCACTCATTATTCCCATTTCCAGGTCATTTATAAATATGTTAAAAAGCAACGGGCACAGCACAGATCCCTGGGGTACTCCACTATTTACCTTTCACCACTGAGAAATTTGTGCATTTAGTCCTACTCTCTGCTTTCCAGCTTTTAACCAATTCCTGATCCACAATAATACACTGCCTCCTATCCCATGACTTTAATTTCTGCAGGAGTCTCTCATAAGGGACCTTGTCAAAGGCTTTCTGAAAATATAGATAAACTATATCAAGCAGCTTACCCATATCTTCCTGTTTATTCATACCTTAAAAAATACTAGAGACTTATAGACTATCATCTCCTTCTTCCTGCTGGACATTCCTCTCCCTGTGCACCCAAGCATCCCTCTGACTTTTGCCATCACCTTTTCTATCTGTCTGGCCACCTTAAGTTTATCCAGATACAATCATTTGTGGACAGAAGTACTTTACTCCCTATACTGTCCTACTCCCTTGCATTTTTGCAGTCCAAATGCATGAGCCTGCATTTTTTACATTAAATCTCAGCTGCTATATTCCTCCTTATGTTCTCTATACCTTTCAAGATGTCTAACCTATTGCAGATTCTGGCATCATCCACAAAGAGGCAACCTTACTCAACAGCCTTCCACAATATTACAGAAAAATGTTAAAAAAAAGGAATAAGGACCAAACCTTGTGACACACCACTGGTAATTTCATTTTCCTCAGAGTAAACGTTATTTACCAGTACCCTATGCTGCCTCCTATTCAACCAGTTTTTAACATAGTAACATAGAAAACGATGGCAGATAAAGACCAGTATGGTCCATCTAGTCTGCCCTGGACAAGTTCCTGGAGGAAAGGTCCATAAACCATTATTAAAAAGGGACCCAGGATATCAATGCTTGACCCAATACAAGCATTGCGGAACCTGTGTCTCTTGGGGATACTGCTAGGTACGTATGACCTAGATTGGCCACTGTTGGAAACAGGATACTGGGCTTGATGGACCTTGGTCTGACCCAGTATGGCATATCTTATGTTCTTATGTTCTTAAGGCCGCAAAAGTAGGCGCACCTGCCGCTCCGTGCAAGTCACCCCATTTGTTGTGATATAAGAGATTGTTATGTTTATTTTGATTTTATCCTATTGCTATCAAGGGATCCACTGATTCTGTCCCATGCCATGCCATACTAGGGACATTTGTTTACAAAGCTTTCCAAATGTTGCCCTTTTTTCTCATTTCTGTCCATAATGAAGGCTTTGCTCACCTATCCCCCAATGAATCCAGCTTAAAGCCCTCTTCAGTAAGTTTGCCAGTCTGCTGTGGAGGACACTTCACCCCCTCTTTGATAGCTGGATGGCATCTCTGCTCATGTTCTCTGGATAGTACCAAGCAGCCAGTGCTGAATCACTGAGTAGCCAGATTTTATTTAAATGCTGATGCCAACTGACCACAGAGTTTAAATAGTACCTTTAGCTTCCTACGTGCACTTTGCAAGTCCTGCTACAGCCCCTTTTCCATAGTTAATCATGGGAAAATCTTATCAAAATTGTCTCTTTAATGGATAGATATAAACTTTCACACAAACCTTTGTGGACTGTGGTATATTCATTATTCCAGAATGCTTTTAAGCAACAGTATTGTGGGGGAATAATCAATCCAGTTTTTTGTCTTTCAGGTATCGACAACAGGCCCAGAAGTTATCGGAAATTCACAAAGACCAGCCTGACCATCCAGTGAGTCGGTCAGTCTATTGGATTAAGTATATCCTGCGTCACAATGGGGCGGCACATTTGCGTCCTGCCATTCATGGCATCTCTTTCTATCAGTACTTCCTGCTAGATGCTGCTGCGGTTCTTCTGCTGGGCACCATCTTAACATGCTACATTTTGAGCAGGACAGTGAAATTTATCATCAAAAAAAGTCAAAAACTATGCTCTACACTTGACCATGGAAGTCTGAATGGTCATAGTTACAATGGAATTGCAAACGGAATTGGCAAATGCAGAAGAAACGGCCCTGCCAGGTACGAAAAGAAAGTGAAATGAGAAAAGACACCATCTTCACCTCCTGTAGAGTCCCGTTTAGCTCTCACTCACCTTCTAAAGACTACTGCAAGTGAAATCTCAATTCACAAGGCTAATGAAGCTCTTCTGCAGAGTAAAGAAGTCTAAAACCCCCGCAGTCTCCTCCAACAGTGCTTCTTGGTGTGACTCAGGGACAGTGCTTGTCATATTTATTAACTTTTAAAATGAATTACTCATAAGATTTGCTTCTGCAAAAACGGGTGTCCTTTTACATCATGAAATACAAGTCTGAAAATTCTGTACAGCCTCTCCCTACAATACACGCTAGAGATTTGCACAGGGAAAACTATTTCAGTTCTGTTTGTTTGCCCTATTTTCCTGGTCTTCGGATGCGATTTGGTTCATTTCAACATTTTTGATATTAAAATGTGTTATAACTTTTTAATGTGCATTATAGTACATAGATTAATGTACATTAAATTAATTTTGTGGGCACTACAGTTTTTAGGATCCACTAACAGACTGAATGGCTGCTAATTACAGCACTGCCCAATTACACACAGTTCTCTCTGCCTATGTGTGTGTATGGCGAGAGAGAGCTCTCCTCAGCAAGCGTTTTAGAGTGGGAACTTGACCTCTCTCCCATTCCCACAGATGAGGCAGGAAATGTAGGTACAGCTTCTCTCCTTATTTTCACCTCTCCTCATTAACTCCTCTCTCCTCATTTACTGACCACCTCTCAGTCCTGCAGTTAAGTTATCAGACATTCCAGAAGGCGATCTGTGTAGTCAACAGCAAACCCTCCTCCTAAGACAAACTTGGGGGGCATATTTAGTGGTGACAGCCATCCCTGCTTTAAGTTATGCCTGGATATTCAGTGGCAGGGCCATATCGGGCTAGTGCCACCGAATATCTGGTTTGGCCAAACAGCATTTTAGCTGGCTGGTCAGTAGCGATATTCAGCTTTTTTCTGTCCTAACTTTAGGCATTTTAGCTGGCTGGCCAGCAGTGATATTCAGCCTTTTTCTGTCCTAACTTTAGGAATTTTAGTTAGCCAGTTAGATGCTCAACATCACAGCTAATCTTGCTGCATCGCTCCACCACTGGAATGTCTTGACGTACCCAGTTATCATCAGGGCATTTAGAAGACCGGAGGGAGGGGGAGATATTCTGAAATACTAACCGGGTAAGTGTGGCTGAATAGTCCAGGGCGTGGCATTTATGCAGTTCACAAGTCTGCAAACCGTGAAATGCCTTTGAATATGCCCCCCACTGTTTCATGAAGGAAAATGCTCAGTAGTAGTAGTCATAAAATCCCCTAGCAGTGTATTTGTTATCAGCTTATCCATTCCAGAGGACTGAAGTCCATCTTCCTGAAGGCCCTAGTTCTTCGCCGACCTTTCTTTTGTACCTCTTTTTTCTGTTTTCTGACTATATGAGAAGAAGAGAACATAAAAATAAGCTGAGCTGATCCAGACCCAGCATCCTGTCTTCGATGGTGAGCAATCCATATCCCTAGTGTGTATGTTCATCGAGAGTGAGCTAAATAGATTCTTTATATTTAGTTATATATGTAGCTCCCAATATTAAGCACCGCTGGCCAGCGCTCCTAATGTGACCAGCAGGTGGCGCTGAACATTAAACCCAGGTATTCAATGCCAGGGTTTCCTGCACCTAGTTTTCACGGCATATTTCTAACCGGGTAAGAGCTCAATATTATTGCTGCCACCTCCGCTCCCGCTCGGAATGACTTCCAACATGTCACGATGATAAGCGTTTAGAATTAGGGCATGTAGAGAAGGCAGCTGCAGATATTCACTAACATTAACCAGGCAAATGCCACTAAAATATCGTGTAATTTTTCTGGGCGCCATTGGTGCCCATGCTAACTGCGACGTGCAGGCATCAATGCACTCGTTTATTTCTGGTCTCAGTGGCTGAAGTGTCATCATTTGGAGTTTAGAGATTAGCATTGAAAGATGGCTAATACTACGTCTATCTTAGACTGTAGAGAACTTCCCTGTTTCCTACTTTTAGTCCCAGGAACTGAAGCTGGGAAGAGAGGTGCCAGTACTCACGTTTCAGATTTTGGCTAATTCAGTCCCTCTTTGAGTCTCCTAAGAGAAAGAAATGCCTCCAATGCGGCTTCTGGAAGCATCTTCATGCTGTTGTGATTAATAACTTTATAATTTGCTTTTTAACTGAAATAAATCAAAACTATAAGGAGAGAAATATGAAAAATTAGTCAATTGCAAAACATCTTTTTTAATTTATTTGGTTACCTTTCCACAGACGTTCAAGGTGAGTAGTTATTTTCCAGTTCCCGGAAGACTTCCAATTTAAAGGAATGTTTACTAAAGCACGGTAACTGGGAGCACGGGGTTTATCAGGGCTAACATGCATTTTGACCTCATGTTAGCCAGGAATGTGTGTCCAAAAGGCAACTACGCTAAAAATGCTAGCATGCAAACAGGCGGGGTTAACGTGGAGCGTCGGTGAAGACATGGAACGCAGCTGAGGCAGCTGTGCTAGCTGCATGCAAGAGCACAATGATGCTGTTAATGTGGGCACAACTACTACCTGCCTCTGACCAGGTAGTAAATAAGAACATAAGATATGCCATACTGGGTCAGACCAAGGTCCATCAAGCCCAGTATCCTGTTTCCAACAGTGGCCAATCTAGGTCATACGTACCTAGCAGTTTCCCCAAAAGACACAGGTTCCACAATGCTTGTATTAGGGCAAGCAGTGGATTTCCTGGATCCTCTTTAATAATGGTTTATGGACCTTTCCTCCAGGAACTTGTCCAAACCTTTTTTATTTATTTATTTATTTTTATATCTTTATTAAATTTTATTAAAAAATACATGTAGTCATACATTATTAGCTTTATAACAGTGTAATTCACAACTACAACAAAAGAGAAGAAACAACATGGCTGGCCCATCCGATCCAACATCCTGCCCCGCTGTTATGTTTATAGACTCTCATACTCTCGCGGTTCATTTGTTGTCTATTGCTCACCGATATTGACTAGCAATTGTACATATATCCATACATTGCATGCCACTTGTCTTAACCAGACAATGCATATGCATATGCTATTCTGTCAACCTTAATTTCATGTATTTATTCAGGGTTTCCCATTTTTTTAAAACTGTGAGCATTGGTTTTTTTATTGCATACACTTCTTCATATGTTCGGTGTAGACTTTTACTGCCAAGTTGATCATCAAATCTAACAACTGACGATCCTGTTTTCCCAACATAGGTATTTCCATCGTAGATTTATACACTACTATTTGATGTGTGATAGGTATCTGTAGGCCCAGGATACTTGAGATATGCTGCCAGACTAGCTTCCAATAGATTTGCAAATTTGCACAATAATATATCATGTGCGATAGTGTCCCAATATCCATCATACAGGACCAGCATCGGTTCCCAGATTGTGGCTTCCACTTTGCCATTTTAACAGGAGTTATATACGCCCTGTGGGCCAAGAAATATAGCGACTGTGTAAGGAAGGCCGTTCTGGTGTTTCTTATTTGGGATCCCCAAAAGGTGTCCCACATCTCAGGGCACTCTGGTTCTCCTACTTCCACTGCCCATGCTAATTGTGTTCCTATAAACTGTCTCTTTGTACCAGCATGCAATAATGCAAGGAACTTGGATATTAGGTGTGTACTATTTTGTTTCTCTTGGAATCTTTGCAAAAGGGGCCAACCAGCTCGCAGTTGTAATGGAGAGACTCCTGCTTTACTTAGACAGTGTGTGAGTTGACACCACTGAAACAGACATATATCTGGTAGACCATATTCTAGCTTCAGCCTTTTGAACAATTTATATTTGTTATCATGTATCAATTGGTTTCTTGTTCCATGTAAACCACGCTGATAACGAATAGTGTGGTATATAAAAAATGTTAATAAATAAAATAAAATAAATAAAATTGGCCAAGTGTTTTTATACCACATTCTAACCATTCTTCCATATCTTCCACCAGTCTCGTCATGCCCACATTACTCCTCTTCTCAAGTTGCTTCACTGGCTCTCGATCCAATTCCACATCCAATTCAAACTTCTCCTGCTGACATATAGATGCATTCACTCTGCAGCCCCTCAATACCTCTCATCTCTTATTTCTCCCTACATCCCCCCTCGGGAACTTCACTCTAGGCCTTTCACTCACACCGCTAACTCACGACTTCGCTCCTTTCACTTAGCTGCACCTTACGCCTGGAACAGCCTACCTGTGTCTATACGCCAGTCACCCTCACTGTCCCTCTTCAAATCCAGATTGAAGACCCACCTCTTCACTATCGCTTTCAGATCCTGACTTCTTTCCAACATCTCAACCTGACCCCAGTCAATTTTCATTGCCGAATTGTAAAGACCATATTGTGCATTGCACCGACTTGACTAATGCTCTGTACTGTCTCAACTAGATTGTTAGCTCGGATGAGCAAGATTCCGATGAGCTCTCCTTTATGTGTGCCTCTACAGTGCTGCGTGCGTGGCGCTATATAGGTACTAAATAGTAGTAGTAGTAGTAGTAGTTCTGTGTTGTCTTGACTAGATTGTAAGCTCTAATGAGCAGGGATTGTCTTTTGCTTATATTTCTGTACAGCGCTGCGTGCATAGCGCTATATAAATGCTAAACAGTAGTAGTAGTATCATCGGTCGCCCCCCTATTGGGAACAGCGGATTCAGCCATATCGGTATCTCCAAAGTAAGGTCTTCACCTTCAGTATATGAAGTTATGATCCGACAGGCTTGCTGTGTTGCCCCAATGATCTCATCATGTGGTATTTTTGTGTCCCTGATGGTCCCAATGAGCATATTCATTTGAAGAGGAGCAGCCATAGCTTGCTCAACATGCAGACATCTAGGGCTGTCTTCTAGATTTCCTTTCATGGTCCATTGTGTTGCTTGTTTGAACAGTGAGGCTATGTGTAGCCAATAAATATCGGGAAAATGAACTCCACCCTTCTCCTTGGATAATTTTAGCTTCCATGCTGCAATTCTAGGGACTTTGTTCCGCCACAGGAATGCCACCAGTGATTTGTTCAGCTTACTGTAAAAAACTTGAGGAAACAATATTGGAATCATACTCAGAATATAGCTGACCTTGGAAACAATTACCATCTTAATTGTTTCCAATCTACCCCACCAGGTTAGATGCAGCGGCATCCATTTATTTACATAATCATTCACAATCTTTGTACAAATATTTATATTATAATTCACTGTCTTTTGCATCATATGGCCATACGTGATCCCTAAGTACTTAAAAGAAGAATGTGTGTATAGAAAGGGATAATCCTGTAAGCTTTGTGGATCAAAATAAGAATTGAGAGGGATTATTGTTGTTTTGGACAACTTTACTTTATATCCTGATATTGCTGAATATTTATCAATGATTTGTAACACGGTTGGTAGGGAACTGGGCTTCAAAAAAAGTAGAAAGTCGTCTGCGTATGCTGACAATTTACACTGTCCGTCTGCCAGCTCAATCCCTTTAACATCTTTGTGCTGTCAGATGGCAATAGTTAAAGGCTCTAACGCCAAATTAAAGAGGAATGGTGAAAGAGGGCAGCCTTGCCTGGTGCCTCTGTGTAGTTCAAAGAATGTAGAGAGAGTTGAGTTAGCCACAATTCGCGCCATGGGTTTAGTATATAATAGCGATATCCTTTTCACAAATTTTTCTTTGATTCCAAACCACCATAATGTCTGAAATAGGAAGGGCCATTTTAATCTATCGAATGCCTTTTCGGCATCTAATGCTAACCCAATTAGCGGCTCAGGCATTGCTTGTGCCTTAGTCAAGACATGCGCCAGCAATCTACCGTTGTCAGTGGTGGACCTTCCCGGTACAAAACCACATTGGTCTGTATGAATAAGTGTATCGAGAACTTTGCTCAATCTACTGGCTAACACTTTAGTATATATCTTATAGCAGGGGTCTCAAACTCAAATTGCTTTGAGGGCCAAATGAGGACTTGTAGAGTAACCCGGGGGCCGCACAAGACGCAGGCCTCATTTGCATAAGGGCATCATTTGCATAAATATTTGCATAATGTTGCATAATGGACTTCCAGTAAAAAGCATATACCATCTCCAAAGAGCCCAAAACATATGCGCCAAGATGGTCACTAAAGCTAATCTAACAGACCATGTCACCCCAATTCTCCTAGACTTACACTGGCTCCCTATAAACAGCCGAATAAAATACAAAATCCTCCTAACTACATTCAAAATCGTCAACAACATCTCCCCATCACAACTATCCACCCTAATACACCCCCCATCAGATACTAGATCACGCAGACAGAACGCAACCCACTCCCTCAACATAAAAACAAATTTTAGAAAAACTAAAGCGACAACAAGTGACAGGGCTTTCTCCTTCGCTGCCCCCACCCTCTGGAATGAAATACCATTAACACTACGCATGATAAAAGACCTTCACCAATTCAAAAAAGAATTAAAAACCTACCTCTTTACAAAACACTTTGAAATCCCCTACCAACAAAGAACCTCACCAATACAATCACAGAAACACATACACTGTACCCAAGACAGAACAAATGACTAACACAGAAAATTTCTCTAACCCCTCACAACACGCTAATGAACCACTCAAACAGTTGACTATTTCACCACTGTAACTAACTAAGATGCGCTCCATGTATATAACTTGTAAATAGTTTGAAAAGCTCTGTTATAGTTAATGTTCAAAATATGTTCAAAATGTTGTTCAAAATATGTTCCCTGTAAGCACACCTGTATATAGTTAAAGCATAATGTTCCTTGTAAATGTATACAGAAGTATACAATTGTTCTGTTTAAAGTTCAATGTAAACCGCCCCTGATCTCTGGAAGGGGCGGTATAGAAAAGACCGTTAAATAAATAAATAAATAAATAAATAAAATAATGTTACCATACACTAACTTTTAGTAAACATGCCTCTTAATGAGTGTATGGATAAAGAAAGACTAAAAGATTTCTACATTACTATAAACCAGTGCCAACCGCCAGGCACATTAGGAACTACTAGAAACACTGCTCATTTAGAACCCATAGCAAACCTGCCGTGTCCTAACAGCACTACCAGGACTCACAAAGCACCATACCCTAACTATCAAAAGGCAACACTGCAAATATTAAATCAACACATTTCAGAGAATAACAATACATGACCTACTCGGGAAAGAGAACAAGTGGCAATGTCAAATAGGAATTACATAAACAGAATACCTCAGCTCAGTTACACATGCAGAACATACACCATCACCAAACAAGGAATCACAATTTAGAAACAGGAAGACAATTAAACTGGGAACCCCAAAAGCCAAACTTAGAATGTACAACACTGTAGAAATAAAACTATACATTGATTTCCTCTTGTATTAAATAAAGTGCAGACGTTAAAGATGCACATTTCCAAGAGCTGACATATTTCAGTTAATAAATTCAAAATAAAGAGATATTTTTCTACCTTTTGTGCATTTTTTTTCAGTTGCAATTGTTCCATTCACTTTCTTCTGGTTTCTTTGTGTCTTCTGCTAACTCTCCATCGTCTGCTGTCCATTTGTCCTTTCTTCTTTCCTAGTTTTTTTCCATTCTCTCTACATCTGCTTTAACATACTAATCATTCTCCTTTGCTCTTTCCTCATTCCTATTTCATCCACTCAAATTTTACCCCTCCATCCTCAATCCCCACTTACTCTCCCAATACCCGGCCAATTGTAGATTTTTCTTCCCTCCCACACAAAATATATTTCCCCTCTCCATTTCACTCTCCCAGCCCCATCCCATTCTAATCGTCCCCCAACATCAACTCCCTTCTAGCTCCTGCCCCACCCAGCATCCGCTCCCTTCTAGTCCCCGCATCATCAGCCCATTTCCAGTCCTAGCTCCCTCCCCTCACAGCCCATTTCCATTCCAAGCCCCCTTCCACTCAGCCCATTACCATTCCAAGACCCTGTCCCCATCAGCTATTTGCAGTTCAAGCTCCCCCTTCTACTCGGCCCATTTCCAGTCATAGCACCCCCCCCCAGTCCATTACCAGTTCTAGCCCCCCCCTAGCCCATTATCGGTCCTAAGCCCCCCAACAGCCCACTTCCAGGCCTAACCCTTCCATCGCCCTATCTTCATTCTTAGCCCCCCCATAACCCCATTTCAGTCTTAGCCCCCCAATCAGACCACCTCCAGTCCTAACCCCCATCTGTCCATTACCAGTCCTAACCCCCATCACCCCATTTTCAGTACTACCCCCCCAGCCACACATCAAGTCCTGCTCCCCCCCCACATCGTCCTGCTCCCCCCCCCACATCGTCCTGCTCCCCTACCCACATCGTCCTGCTCCCCCCCCCATCAAGTCCTGCCCCCCCCCCCGGGAAAATTAAACTTAAAAAAAAAAACAGCTTCTGCTGCTGCTGCCGCCGCTGCCGCCGCTGCCGTGGCCGGCAATAGCAGCAATATCGCAAGTCCCGCGGGCTCCGTCCCCCCCCCCTCCCTCCCTCCCTCCCTCCCTCCCTCCCTCCCTTCCTTCCTGCTTGCCTGTCAGCCAGTTCTCCGCTTCGGCTTTGGCTTTCAGAGCCGCGAAGGGAGAGCTTCTCCCTCGTGACTCTGTTCAGCCCGCTGGGGCAGATGGGAAATTTCCCATCTGCCCCAGCGGGCTGAACAGAGTCGCGAGGGAGAAGCTCTCCCTTCGCGGCTCTGTAAGGCGAAGCCGAAGCGGAGAACTGGCAGGCAAGCAGGAAGGAAGAAGGGGGAGGGGGGGAGCGGAGCGGAGCGGAGCCCGCGGGACTTGCGTTATTGCTGCTATTGCCGGCCACGGCAGCGGCGGCAGCAGCAGCAGAAGCCGGGGTGTTTTTTTTTTTCCCCCTTGCATCGCGGGCCGCACAAAGGACTCTCGCGGGCCGCATGCGGCCCGCGGGCCGCGTGTTTGAGACCCCTGTCTTATAGTCAGCATTCAAAAGAGATATGGGCCTATAGTTTTCCACTTTCTGAGGAAAACCCTGGTTTTGGATGAATAACAATAGTAGCCTCCACAAAGATTCCTACATTCCTACATATTGAGTTCTCCAACCATGGACTAACAACTTACCCACACGCTCCTTGCACATTCACTGTATAAAGCTCATGATGTAAATAGCGCACACTAATCAACACACCCACACACACAATTCACTGTACATTATATGCACACCGTGAACCCAATTACAATTCAATTGATTATTTGCTGTGTAACTGCCTTGATTAAAGGAAAAGGCGGGATAGAAATACCATTAAATAAATATAATAAATAAATACATTCGGGTCCTCCTCATATAACCTGCTGTAGTAAATCTGCAGCATGGGCAATATTTGTTCTTGAAACACGTGGTAGAATTCTAACGGTATACCATCCGGGCCTGATGCTTTGCCTCTGGCTAACTGTGTAATTGCTGTGCGAATTTCCACAACCTTTATGTCTCTCTCAAGTGACCGCATTTGGGTCTCCGACAATTTTGGTCCTTTGATAGTAGAGACCATATCTTCAAATTCTTTATCTTCCCAGGCTACCTCTGTGCGGTATAGATTATCATAAAACTTTCTGCAGCGTCCCAGTATTTGTTCATCTTGAACGAGCAGATCACCATTGGAGTTTTGCAGCACTGTAATGTGGGTCACAACTTCTTTTGCCTTGAGCATCTTCGCCAGTAATATCCCTGCTCGATTGTTTTCATGATAGCATTTACTTTGTTGTACATTTATTCTGGGTTGGGCCTCTGTATTGAGAATGGTGTTGTATCGAAATCTTAACTTTTGAAGTCTCATCAAGACCATGGAGTCTGCTTTCTTAGCAAGAAAATGTTCTCCCGCCATTATTTGAGCATCCAGTTCCTTTAGTTCCTTTTTTCTTGCCTTCCTTTTTTGTATCGAGAAAGTCGTTATGTGTGCTCGAAGGGTTGCTTTAAAGGCTTCCCACCATCCCCATATTGAGGTGTCTGAAGGTAAATTAAACTGTGAGTACACCTTTATTTCATTTTGCATATAGGCTATAAAGTTCTCATCTACCAACAGGGATTTATCCATTGTCCATTTTGACGATGTCTCCTGTGAACCTGAATTATTCAGCGTTAGGGAAACCACTGCATGATCTGACACTGTTCCTGCATGTATTTCAGAGAAGATCAGTTGGGGGATCAATTTATTTGTTATCAGAAAATAATCAGTTCTGGTCTGAGTATTATGTGGAAGGGAATAGAATGTATATTCTCTGTCATTTGGATGTAGAAACCGCCACAGATTGATTAGACCTAAAGATTCTATCATACTCTGCAGCACTCCATGGGACTTGGTTTTTGTCAACATTTTATATGGCGTCCGATCAACAAGAGTATCTAATACTAAATTGAAGTCTCCCCCTAATGTTATTTGAGTAGATATTGTCTCTGTTAATTCTATTGCAAAAAAATTGGGGTCATCTTGATTCAGCGCATATATATTCATTAACGTATATAGATTCTGGTCTAATTGCAGAGTAACTCTAGCCCATCTTCCACTAAGATCTATTTTAGTTTCTTTAACTCTCAGGAGTGTTTTCCATACTAGTATCAACACTCCCCCTTTTTTACCTAAGGCTGGCGCAGCTACAACTACTTGATACTTTTTCGTTGTCATTTTCTGGGATTCTTTTACAGATAAGGGTGAATATACAATGACAGCTTTTTCCTGGCAGCAATACGTTAAAATCTTTTTTCGTTTAATTGGATTTATAACTCCTTTTACATTTAAGGTAAGCAGCTTTAAGTTATTAGCCATTATCATGTCTCTCCATTTCTCTTGGAGTATCGAGTCTCCCCCAGTCGTCTACCTCCACCTTTGCTTCTACAGGCGTTTCATTGGATCGGATTAGCCAGCTTAACATTTCAAACATATTAACAAATATTGTTTGGTGAAAAACATCCACAGTTAAGCAGAACGTATCATTTACTCAACCGTTGTCAACACTGTTATCTATCTTAATATCTCTAAATTTATCATCTGTCCAACTAGCCGTTTTCTTTTACTAATTAGTTAAACCATACAACATTCTCTGAGCTACAGTTGTTGATTCCAGTGCAGTCCATTGTGCATATGATCATATTCAGCCAGTCAGTTTAACAAACATAACTCAATATCTAACTCCATTTAACATTTATTTTTCAGAATAAATCACTAGGCACATCTCTTCGTCCTCCTAATCCCTTTCCTATCTACTCGATGAACAGTGAGACTCTGTGAATAGCGCTCTCACATTTGTCTGTATCAGTATCTGCTTCATGTTATTTATTTATTTCTTGTAGGCAAGTTTTCAATGCTGCCGTGTCCCTTGCACTTCTCTCAGTGTTAACCAACATGATATCAACTATCAGTCTCCATAACATCTTCATATTTACCCCAATGGATCACGATTCCATACTGCTCCGCTCTTTCAAGAAGGCTTTCAATGCTGCTGCATCCACAAAATTCCTTGTGATGTTATGCAAAGTCACACGCATGGTTCCTGGGTACTATATACCATAGCTTGCCTGCATTTTCTGCATTAACGGCCTGCAGGCCAGAAGCTGCTTCCGCCGATCCATCGTTTGCTTACTCAAGTCTGGAAAAAGTGCCACTTTTTGCCCCTGTATTTGCAGCGCAGTACACTTTATAGCAGCTTGCAAAATCTGCAATACTTGAGGGTACCTAAGCAATTTCATAATGTTTGGTCTTGGGTACTTCGCTCCACTTGCTTTATGTGAAAGGGCTCGGTGTGCACGATCTAATTCAAATGGTCTCTCAAATGAAATTTGCAGCAATTCTGGTATCATCTTTTCCAAATATTCTATCGGGTTTATACCTTCTGCTCCTTCTGGTACCCCGATCATTCTTATGTTATTCCGCCTTGCTCGGTTGTTTTGATCCTCTATTTGGCTCTCCAAAGTTGTTAAGCGCTTCGTGAGAGGCCCCATCTGGGCGAGTATGCTGTCCTGTCTTTGTATTTGCGCTTCTACCTTGTTCATACGTTTATTCATGTCCTGAAAATTCTCCTTGACTTTACTTAAATCTCCCTGTATGCGCTTGAGTGTTGTCGCATTTCTTTAACATGCTTCAATTCGGCTAATAATGCTCGGAGGCCTTCCGCCGCTGTCTCCTTCTCAACCGCCACCATTTTCTGTGGGGAGCCAGCATCTTGTTTTGATCACTTTGGTGCCATTCCAGTCCCCTGATGAAAGTCCAGACGTGCCGGTTTCAGCGTCGTCATCCTCCACTATCTCTCTACGCCTCCAGCAGTCGGAAGATGGAAGAATTTGAATCTATTTACTGGAGATTTGCTCAGGAATCTACGTTGACAACGGGAGCTACAGTTCTCTGCTGCCATTCTGCTCTGCGAATCGTCCAAACCTTTTTTAAACCCGGCTACATCAACAGCTTTTACTACACCCTCTGGTAATGAATTACAAGGTTTGATTACCCATTGAGTGAAAAAAATATTTTCTCTTAGTCTTAAAAAGGTTACCCTGTAGCTTCATGGCATGTCCCCTAGTCCTTTTATATTTTGATGGCATGAACAATTGATCTATATTTACGCGTTCCACTCCATTCAGTAATATATAGACCTCTATCATATCTCCCCTCAGCCGTCTCTTTTCCAGGTTAAAGAGCCCTAACCTTTTTAGCCTTTCTTCATAGGGGTATCCTTCCATCCCCTTTATCATTTTGCTGGCTCTTCTCTGTACCTTTGCTAATAATGCTATATCCTTTTTAAGATACGGCGACCAGAATTGCACACAATATTCAAGGTGCGGTCACACCGAGGAATGATACAGAGACATTATAATATCCTTTGGTTTTTTTCTCCATTCCTTTCCTTATGATTCCTAGGTTTCTATTTGCTTTCTTGGCCGCCGCTGCACACTGGGCAGAGGGTTTCAACATGTTATCCACGATGACATCTAAATCTTTTTCCTGGGTGGTGGTTCCTAATGTGGAACCTTGCATCTTGTAACCATAGTTTGGGTTGTTCTTTCCTATGTGCATAACTTTGCATAGTAACATAGTAAATGACGGCAGATAAAGACTAGCATGGTCCATCTAGTCTGCCCAGCAAGATGGCAAGAGTAGGTGCACCTGTCACTCTGTGCAGGCCACCACTCCCCATGTCTTTGTTTAGGGGTAAACCCACCACTCCATGTAGGACACCCCTATTTGTTGAGACGTTATATGGTTCAGAAGTTAGATGGTACCGTTTATTTTGTTTTTATCCTATTGCTGTAAAGGGAGCCGCTGTGTTTGTCCCATACTGTTTTGAATTCCGTCACCGTGTTTGCCCCACCACTTCCTTCGGGAGGGCATTCCAAGCATCCACCACCCTTTCAGCGAAAAAATATTTCCTGATATTGCCTTTCAGTTTACCACCTTGCAGCTTCATGTTATGCCCTCTAGTTTTACAGCTTCCCCGTCTTTGGAAGAGGTTTGTTTGTTCATCATTTCTTTTTAAGTATTTAAAGGTCTGAATCATATCTCCCCTGTCCCTCCTCTCCTCCAAAGTGTACATATTTAGGTCTTCAAGTCTCTTCTCATAAGGCTTCTGATGCAGGCTCCAAATCATTTTGGTCGCTTTCCTCTGAACAGTTTCCAGCCTTTTTACATCTTTTGCAAGATATGGTCTCCAAAACTAGACACAGTATTCCATGTGAGGCCTCACCAGTGACTTATACAGTGGCATAAGTGGAGTGGAGGAGTAGCCTAGTGGTTGGGGCAAGGTACTTCAGGCCAGAAGGTTGGGGGTTCAAATCCCACTAGAGGACAGCAACCTTGGGCTGGAAGGACTGGGGTTTCTAGTCCCACAGGTGCTCCTTGTGGTCTTGGGCAAGCCACTTAACCCTCCATAGCCCATGTTCCCTGTAAAATAGTTATCTCCAAGTTATAATGCCCTGTTCAATGTAATTTCAGTTTGTTCAATGTAAACCGCACTGATGCAGAATAGCACGGTATATAAGAGAATATAAATAAGTACCTCTTCCTTTCTGATGGTAATCCCTCTTTGTATGCCGCCCAACATCCTCCTGGCTTTTGCCACCACCTTGTCGCACTCTTTTGCCACCTTGAAATCATCAGAGATAATCACACCAAGGTCTTTCTCCTGAACCCTGCATACCAACCTCTCGCCCCCTATCGCGTACATTTCCCTTGGATTTCTGCTACCCAAGTGCATGACACTGCACTTTTTCGCATTAAATCATAGTTGCCAAGCATTAGACCAGTCTGTCCACATTAAATTTCATTTGCCATTTGGATACCCAGTCTTCCAATTTATCAAGGTTCTTTTGCAATTTTTCACACTTCTCATGGGTATTAATGGCTTTGAATAATTTTGTGTCATCTGCAAATTTGATTACCTCACTCATTATTCCCATTTCCAGGTCATTTACGAATATGTTAAAAAGCAGTGGACCCAGCACAGATCCCTGGGGTACTCCTCTATTCACCTTTCTCTATTGAGAAAATTGGCCATTTAGCCCTACCCTCTGCTTTCTATCTTTTAACCAGTTCCTGATCCACAATAGTACACTGCCTCCTATCTCGTGACTTTTTAATTTTGCCAAGAGTCTCTCATGAGGGACCTTGTCAAAGGCTTTCTGAAAATCCAAATATACTATATCAACCGACTCAACTTTGTCTACCTGTTTATTCACACCTTCAAAAAAACATAACAGAGTAGTAAGACAAGACCTTCCTTGGCTATTGCAATGTTGACTGTCTCCAATTAAGCCATGACTATCTACATATTCAGTAATTTTGTTCTTTATAATGGTTTCTACCATTTTTCCTGGTACTGATATGAGGCTCACCGGTCTGTAGTTTCCCGGTATCATTCCTGGAACCCTTTTTAAAAATTGGCGCTACATTGGCCATCCTCCAATCTTCAGGTATTACAGATGATTTTTATGATAGTTCAGAGATTACTAATAGTTGTTCTTCAATTTCATATTTCAGTTCTTTCAACACCCTTGGATGTATACCATCCAGCTCAGGTGATTTGCTTCTCTTCAGTTTATCACATAGTTGTAATACATCTTCCTGATGTATCCATATTTCTTTCAATTCTTCTGCGGCATCACCTTTAAATGCCAATTCATTGATGGGCAACATCCCTACATCTTCCTCAGTAAAGATCGAAGCAAAGAATTCATTCAGTCTCTCCGCTATGGCCTTGTTCCCGCTTAGTGCCTCTTATCCCTCTATCATCTAATGGTCCAACTGACTCTCACAGGTTTTTTGCTATGAATGTACTTGAAAAAGTCTTTATTATGTGTTTTTACTTCCACGGAAGCTTCTTCTCAAATTCTCTCTTTGCCTGCATTATCAATGCCTTGCATCTAACTTGCCAGTGCTTACGTTGCATCCACCTCGCTAGTGCAGTCCCAACACGCAGTTCAGATGCAAGTATTAGGAATTATGAATGTCAAAAGCAGGGTAGGCTAATTCTGAGTTATGTGTCCCCGGGCCATCCAGACATCCTGACATTCGGAAGGCCCAGGGATGCACCTGATTCTGCTCCCATGGGGGCTAGGCGGCCCTATAGGAGCTGAATTGTGGCATAGTGACTGGACATCTGGGATGTGCCCCGATTCAGGCACCCCAGACATTCAGTCACATCCCCAGCTAGCTCAGCCTTGGTCCTGCATGGAGCCTCAGTCCCTTGGCACTGCAGCTCCATGCAGGACCACATTCCCGGCAGCAACAGCAGACGCTTCGCTCCCCGCAGCACAACCCCAATCAGGCCTTCCATGGCCAGGGTTGGGCTGTGGGGTACCCTCTGCACCCCCTCACCTGTTTTCCACAGTCTGGCTCCAGCAGTCCCTGACATCCAGGGGGACTTATTCCACCTCCATGGTGGAATAAGTCCCCTGTTTAAATGGTCAACACTGGACATGCAGGGCTGACCTCAGAATCGGTCCTGTATGTCCAGGGTAGGCATCATGCCCCCGGCCCACCCCTGTGCCTCTCTTGGCCTGCCCTCTCCTGCCCCTGTACAGAGTTCCAAACACATCTCTGCTGTACATGTGGGGAGCTCTGTGGATGGAATCGCCACCCAAGTGTTTAGCAGGGATGGACATCCAAAATGGACGTCCATCCCTGTTAAATGCTGCTCAGAATCTACCCCATAAGGTACAACAGGGCAAATATTTGGATACTGGAATACCCAGGCACCTGCCTAGGCCATCTGTTTGGAGAGTCCCGCATGGTGCATCTTCCTGAGACCCACAAAACCAGGGCCTGCAGGTCAGGAGAGACCTGCTGGGATAGTGGGTAACGAACCACAGAAGCATCGGCAGCTGTCTTGTCTGACTGCTGATTGCATCTGCAGATGCACTGGAGAAATATCTGAGGACTGCTGGTATGTCCTTCGCCAGTGTCAAACGATAGGGCCTGTGCTCTTTGCTTCAGCCAGTACTGGCCACATAGCCAGAGTCGGAGACAGCAGAGTACAACAGGGGGGTGGGGTATGCAAATGCGGCATTTCACATATTGGCAACATGGCGGTGTGGCATAAAAAGGTGCTGTCTGTCCCCTTCGTTCCCTGCATGGGTGGGGTGCATTTTGCAGTGCATGCATGGACCTGAGGGGCCATGTCCCTAATATAGTAAGTGATGACAGATAAAGACCAGCATGGTCCATCTGGTCAGCCCACTAACGTGGCCAGAGCAGTACAGCAGCAACTGGCCAATCTGTGCAGGTTACTCCCGCCTCTATTTATTTATTTAACCAGTTTTCTATACTGCCTTATCCTTTAATCAAAGTGGTTTATATTATGTAATTACTACAAACAGGTACTGGATACATTCCCTTGTCCACAAAGGGCTCACAGTCTATGTGTACCTGAGGTAACAGAGGGTTAAGTGGCCTGAGGTACTGTATCCTAACCACAAGGCTACTCCTCCCTCCATTTCTTGCTTAAGGATGTACCTGCTGCTCTGCACAGTTTACCCCTCCCCCTCTGTGCTTTAGCTTAAGGTTGTACTTGTCACTCCGTGCAGGTTACCCCTCCTCTATGCCTTTGCTTAAGGTTGTATCTGCCGCTCTGTGCAGGTTACCCCTCCTCTATGCCTTTGCTTAAGGTTGTATCTGCCGCTCTGTGCAGGTTACCCCTCCTCTATGCCTTTGCTTAAGGTTGCACTGGTCACGCTGTGCAGGTTACCCCTCCTCTATGCCTTTGCTTAAGGTTGCACTGGTCACTCTGTGCAGGTTACTCCTCCTCTATACCTTTGCTTAAGGTTGCACTGGTCACGCTGTGCAGGTTACCCCTCCTCTATGCCTTTGCTTAAGGTTGCACTGGTCACGCTGTGCAGGTTACACCTCCTCTATACCTTTGCTTAAGGTTGCACTGGTCATGCTGTGCAGGTTACTCCTCCTCTATACCTTTGCTTAAGGTTGCACTGGTCACGCTGTGCAGGTTACCCCTCCTCTATGCCTTTGCTTAAGGTTGCACTGGTCACGCTGTGCAGGTTACCCCTCCTCTATACCTTTGCTTAAGGTTGTACTTAGAAACATAGAAATATGATGACAGAAAAAGACCACATGGCCTATCTAGTCTGTCCTTCCATATCAACAACTACAACAGTCCCCTTTTTACCTTTAGAGATCCTCTTTGTTTGTCCCATGCTTTTTTGAATTTAGTTACTGTCCTCATCTCTACCACCTCCACTGGGAGACTATTCCACGGATCCACTACTCTTTCCTTAAAGAAATATTTCCGCATATCACTCCTGAATCTATCTCCCTTCGCCCTCATCCAATGTCCCCTTGTAGCAGAACTTCCTTTCAATTGAAAGAGGCTCTCTCCATGAGCATTTATGCCACGGAGGTATTTAAACATCTCAATCATATCACCTCTATCCCACCTTTCCTCTAAGGTGAACATATTAAAATCCTTCAGTCTGTCCTCATATGCTTTATAATGAAGACCACTAATCATTTTAGTAGCCACCCTCTGCACCGACTCCATCCTGTTCACATCCTTTTGAAGGTGCGGTCTCCAGAATTGCACACTATACTCCAAATGAGGTCGCACCAAAGACCTATAGAAAGGCATTATCACCTTCTTTTTTCTGCTAGCCATTCCTCTCCGTATGCATCCAAGCATCCTTCTAGCTTTTGCTGTCGCCTTTTCTACCTGTTTAGTTACTTTAAGATCATCAGACACAACCACGCCTAGGTCCCGCTCTTCTTTAGTGGACAAAAGTACTTCACCCGCTATACTATATTGCTCCCTTGGACAGCTGCCAAATTCTAGACCATTCTTCAAGCTTAGCTAGATCCCTCCTCATGTTATCTATACCTTCCTGGGTGTCTACTCTATTGCAGATTTTGGTATCATCCGCAAAGAGGCAAATCTTACCCGACAGCCCTTCCGCTATATCACTAACAAAGATGTTAAAAAGAATCGGACCAAGGACAGATCCCTGGGGCACACCACTGGTAACATCCTTCTCCTCAGAGTGAGCTCCATTCACTTGTACTCTTTGTCGCCTCCCACCCAACCAATTTTTAACCCACGCAGTAACTTTAGGGTGCAACCCTAGGGTGCTCAGTTTGTTTATAAGTTGCCTGTGAGGAACAGTGTCAAAGGCTTTACTGAAATCTAAATACACCACATCTAGGGCTCTCCCTCGGTCCAATTTCCTGGTCACCCAGTCAAAGAAATCAATCAGATTTGTCTGACAAGACCTGCCTCTGGTGAATCCATGCTGCCTCGGATCCTGTAATCTGCTGGACTCCAGAAACCTCACTATTTTCTCTTTTAGCAGCGTTTCCAATAATTTACTTACCACCGAAGTTAAACTAACCGGCCTGTAGTTTTCAACCATATCCTTACTTCCGCTTTTGTGTAAAGGCACCACATGAGCCTCTCTCCAGTCCTTTGGCACCACTCCCGACTCCAACGAGGCATTGAAAATGTCAGTCAGTGGAGCTGCAAGAACGTCCCCAACTTCTCTCAGTATTCTAGGGTGTATCCCATCCGGTCCCATCGCTTTGTCTACTTTATGTTGAGCTAGTTTCTCACAAACACAGTCTTCTGAAAATTGTTCAAGATGTCCCTCGCTTCTGTTCCTGTTTGTGGGTGTTTTCTGAGGTCCTGCTCCTGGTTCTTCATCTGTGAACGTAGAACAGAAATATTTGTTAAGCAATTCTGCTTTATCCTTATTAGCTTCTACAGATTCCTCCCCTGCACCTTTGAGTCTGACAGTACCACTTTTGTCCTTCCTCTTCTCACTAATATATCTGAAAAATGTCTTATCCCCCAATTTTATTGCATTGGCTATTTCCTTCTCCTTTTGAATCTTTGCCTTCTTGACTACTTTGCTAGCTTCTGTAAGTTTTTCCAAATATAGATGCCCGTCTTCCTCTTTCTGTGATCTCTTGTATTTCATGAAGTCCTCCCTCTTTTTCTTCACATTTTCAGCTACTTCTTTCGAAAGCCATAGCGGTCTCCTTTTCCTTTTACCTTTATTTACCATTTTAACAAAAAGGTTGGCTGCCCTTAAAATACCCCTTTCAGTTTTGTCCACTGTTTTTCTACATCCCCCAGCTGTTCCCATCCCACTAACGACTCCCTGAGGTATTGTCCCATCTTGGCAAAGTTTGCCTTCCAAAAGTTTAAGATTCTCACCTTTGAATGGATTCTAACAGCCCTAGTCCTAATACTGAACCACACCATCTGGTGATCTCTGGATGCAAAATGATCTCCCACTACAACATGAGAAACATTTTCACCATTGGTAAGCACCAAGTCCAGTATGGCTCCTTCACGTGTGGGGTCTGTTACCAATTGCCTGAATTGTTCTCCCTGTAGAGAATCCTGGATCTCCTTACTTCTAGATGATACTGCAGCAGGAATATGCTAATCAAAATCTGGCATATTGAAATTTCCTATCAGTAGCACTTCCCCTTTCCTAGCAATGCTGCGTATGTCTTCAATGAACTCTCTGTCCACCTCTTCCTCTTGTGAGGGAGATCTGTATATCACACCAATGCAAAAAGATTTCTCTGTCCCTCTTTCTAGTTTAACCCACAATGCCTCCTCTCTCCCTTTTAAGCTCTGTAATTCCAAAGCTTTAATAGTAGTTTTTACATATAGTGCCACTCCTCCTCCCCTTCTTCCTACCCTGTCCTTTCTGAATAAAGTATAGCCAGGTATAGTACATCCCAGTCATGGTTTTCTGTGAACCATGTTTCTGTAACTGCCACTAAATCCAAATCAGCCACTCCCACCAAAGCTTCAACATCAGGGATCTTATTTCCCATGCTATGGACATTTATGCACACTGCTTTCCATACGTTACCGCTGTTACCCATTTCCATAAAGGTATTTAATGTATCACCTACCTAGGGGCTTTCACCTACCTGGGGCCTTTCTTCACCCATCCCCAACGAATCTAGTTTAAAGCCCTCTTCATTAGATTAGCCAGTCTACTACCGAAGACGCATTGACCTTTCTTGGACAGATGGAAGCCATCTCTGCTGTGCAACCCTTGGAACAGCATCCCATGGTCTAGGAAACCAAAACGCTCTCGATGACACCATCCACACAGCCATGCATTCATCTCCAGGATGTGAGCCTCTCTGCCTTGGCCTTTACCCTCAACAGGGAGGATTGAAGAGAACACCACCTGTGCACCTAACTGCTTCACCCTCTGTCCCAGAGCCATGAAGTCACTTTTGATATGTTCCGAGGTATACCTGGCAGTATCATTTCTTCCAACATGGGTTAGCAACATTGGGTAATAGTCAATGGGCTTGATGAGTCTCAGCAAACTCTCCGTAACATCTTGGATTTGGGCACCAGGCAGACAGCATACCTCTCTGGACATCAAGTCTGGTCGGCAGGTGGACGCCTCATTACCCCTCAGAAGAGAGTCTCCAACCACCACTACCCTTCATTTCCTTGCAGTCACTGATTCTGTAACTTTGGGGTACTTGAGCTCTGGTTCTTCCCTGTCCAGGGATGCTTTCACCTCCTCCACTTCCAGGGCTGCATAATAGTTCTTCAGTTCAAGGGCTGGAGAAGTTGGATTGGTGATTTTGCAGGCCCTGGTGACTTGTGTCCAACCATCGACATTCTGTTGGCACCAATCTTCTCTGCTGGAGAGCGTGGTTGCTGCAAGAAGCATCTCATCAATGTACTTCTCACTGTCTTGAATGCTCCTCAGCCTCGCCACCTCCTCTCTTGAGTTCATCCACTTGTTTACTCAGAGATTCAGCAAGCAGGCACCCTGCACATGGAACCGGTCCTTCAACTGGCATTAGGACCTCTGTCTGGACCGAGGCAGAAGCTGTAATGGGGGCAACAGCTTTAACAATATGATTTTTCCCAGCCATTGTTCTGTTTGCGGAGCTTAGGTATCTGTTAAAAGCAAAAGAGAGAGATCTACCAAGTACAAGCCGGTTTCCCAGCTGTCCTTTCAGAGAAAAAGCAGTTAAATCTCTTTAATTATATTCAAAAAATACTGGTCCAAGTCTCTGTGATTAGTTAAATGGGGAGGTGCCCTATAAAGCAAGAATGCTCACTAGGGGTGGGTGGACGTCGGGGTGGGTAGAGAGGGAACTAACTCCTGATTAGGTGTCAGCAGTTCCCAAAGCTGAGGAGGTTACTAAAGTTCAACAACCTACTCTGCTCAAGGAAATTTCTTCTAAAGCACCAAAAAGAAAGTAACCTTGCTTTAATAATATACAAAGACCCTTTTAAGAGCTCCCAGTCAGAGAGCTAGCAATTTAATAAAAAGAAACCCTCAAATCCTTACTATTGGTTGACCTGTAGAGCCATTCTTAGGAAAGCCTCAACAGGGCAGGGCACTGGAGAATCTTATGCAGTCCTCAGCTGCTCTCAGGTAATCAGGACCACTAACTCCTGATTATCACTCTGTGCAGGTTATTCCTCCTCTGTACCTTTACTTAAGATTGTACCTGCGGCTAGGTGCAGGTTACCCCTCCTCTATGCCTTTGCTTAAGGTTGTACCTGTGGCTCTGTGCAGGTTACTCCTCCACTATGCCTTTGTTTAAGGTTGTACTTGTCATTCTGTGCAGGTTACTTCTCCATCTACGCCTTTGCTTAAGGTTGTACCTACCGCACTGTGCAGGTTACTCCTCCTCTATGCCTTTGCTTAAGGTTGTACCTGTCATTCTGTGCAGGTTACTCCTCCTCTTTGCCTTAGCTTAAGGTTGTACCTGTCATTCTGTGCAGGTTACTCCTCCTCTATGCCTTTGTTTAAGGTTGCACTTGTCACTCTGTGCAGGTTACTCCTCCTCTATGTCTTTGCTTAAGGTTGCATTTGCCACTCTGTGAAGGTTACCCCTCCTCTGTGCCTTTGCTAAGGTTGTACTTGTCACTCTGTGCAGGTTGCCCCTCCTCTGTGCCTTAGCTAAGGTTGTACTTGTCACTCTGCAGGTTTACCCTCCTCTATGCCTTTGCTTAAGGTTGTACTTGTCACTCTGAGCAGGTTACCCCTCATCTATGCCTTTGCTTAAGGTTGTACTAGTCACTCTGAGCAGGTTACCCCTACTCTATGCCTTTGCTTAAGGTTGTGCTTGTCACTCTGTGCAGGTTACCCCCTCCTGCATGCCTTTACTAAGGTTGTACTTGTCACTCTGTGCAGGTTTCCCCTCCTCTATGGCTTTGCTTAAGGTTGTACTTGTCACTCTGTGCAGGTTACCCCCTCCTCTATTCCTTTGCTTAAGGTTGCTCTTGTCACTCTGTGCAGGTTACCCCTCCTCTATGCCTTTGCTAAGGTTGTACCTGTCACTCTGTGCAGGTTACCCCTCCTCTATGCCTTTGCTTAAGGTTGTTCTTGTCACTCTGAGCAGGTTACTCCTCCTCTATGCCTTTGCTAAAGGTTCTACTTGTCACTCTGTGCAGGTTACTCCTCCTCTATGCCTTTGCTAAGATTGTACTTGTCACTCTGTGCAGGTTGCCCCCTCCTCTATGCCTTTGCTTAAGGTTGTACTTGTCACTCTGTGCAGGTTACTCCTCCTCTATGCCTTTGCTAAGGTTGTACTTGTCACTCTGTGCAGGTTTCCCCTCATCTATGCCTTTGCTTAAGGTTGTACTTGTCAATCTGAGCAGGTTACCCCTCCTCTATGCCTTTGCTAAGGATGTACTTGTCACTCTGTGCAGGTTACCCCCTCCTCTGTGCCTGTGCTAAGGTTGTACTTGTCACTCTGTGCAGGTTACCCCTCTTCTATGCCTTTGCTTAAGGTTGTACTGGTCACTCTGTGCAGGTTTCCCCTCCTCTATGCCTTTGCTTAAGGTTGCATTTGTCACTCTATGCAGGTTACCCCTCTTCTATGCCTTTGCTTAAGGTTGTACTTGTCACCCTGTGCAGGTTTCCCCTCCTCTATGCATTTGCTTAAGGTTGTACTTCTCACTCCATGCTGGTTACCCCTCCTCTATGCCTTTGCTTAAGGATGTACCTTTCATTCTGTCCAGGTTACTCCTCCTCTATGCCTTTGCTTAAGGTTATATTTGTCACTCTGTGCAGGTTACCCCTCCTCTATGCCTTTGCTTAAGGTTGTACCTGCGGCTCTGTGCAGGTTACTCCTCCTCTATGCCTTTTCTTCAAGGTTGTACTTGTCATTCTGTGCAGGTTACTTCTCCATCTACGCCTTTGATTAAGGTTGTACCTACCGCCCTGTGCAGGTTTCCCCCTCCTCTATGCCTTTGCTTAAGGTTGTTCTTGTCACTCTCTGCAGGTTTCCCCCTCCTCTATGCCTTTGCTTAAGGTTGTTCTTGTCACTCTGTGCAGGTTATCCCCTCCTCTATGCCTTTGCTAACGTTGTACCTGTCACTCTGTGCAGTTTACCCCTCCTGCATGCCTTTGCTTAAGGTTGTTCTTGTCACTCTGAGAAGGTTACTCCTCCTCTCTGCGTTTGCTTAAGGTTGTACTTGTCACTCTGTGCAGGTTACTCCTCCTCTATGCCTTTGCTAAGTTTGTACTTGTCACTCTGTGCAGGTTACACCTACTCTATGCCTTTGCTTAAGGTTGTACCTGTCATTCTGTGCAGGTTACTCCTCCTCTATGCCTTTGCTAAGGGTGTTCTTGTCACTCTGTGCAGGTTACTCCTCCTCTATGCCTTTGCTTAAGGTTGTACTTGTCACCCTGAGCAGGTTACCCCTCCTCTATGCCTTTGCTAAGGATGTACTTGTCACTCTGTGCAGGTTGCCCCCTCCTCTGTGCCTGTTCTAAGGTTGTACTTGTCACTCTTTGCAGGTTACCCCTCCTCTATGCCTTTGCTTAAGGTTGCATTTGTCACCCTGTGCAGGTTACCCGTCCTCTATGCCTTTGCTTAAGGTTGTACTGGTCACTCTGTGCAGGTTTCCCCTCCTCTATGCCTTTGCTTAAGGTTGCATTTGTCACTCTGTGCAGGTTACTCCGCCTCTATGCCTTTGCTTAAGGTTGTACTTGTCACTCCCTGCAGGTTTCCCCTCCTCTATGCCTTTGCTTAAGGTTGCATTTGTCACTCTGTGCAGGTTACCCCTCCTCTATGCTTTTGCTTAAGGATGTACTTTTCATTCTGTGCAGGTTACTCCTCCTCTATGCCTTTGCTTAAAGTTGTACCTGTCATTCTGTGCAGGTTACTCCTCCTCTATGCCTTTGCTTAAGGTTGTATTTGTCACTCTGTGCAGGTTACCCCTCCTCTATGCCTTTGCTTAAGGTTGTGCCTGCGGCTCTGTGCAGGTTACTCCTCTTCTATGCCTTTTCTTAAGGTTGTACTTGTCACTCTGTGCAGGTTACTCCTCCTCTATGCCTTTGCTTAAGGTTGTACTTGTCATTCTGTGCACTTACTTCTCCATCTACGGCTTTGCTTAAGGTTGTACCTACTGCCCTGTGCAGGTTACTCCTCCTCTATGCCTTTGCTTAAGGTTGTACTGGTCACTCTGTGCAGGTTACCCCCTCCTCTATGCCTTTGCTAAGGTTGTTCTTGTCACTCTGTGTAGGTTACCCCCTCCTCTATGCCTTTGCTAAGGTTGTACCTGTCACTCTGTGCAGGTTACCCCTCCTCTATGCCTTTGCTTAAGGTTGTTCTTGTCACTCTGAGCAGGTTACTCCTCCTCTATGCCTTTGCTTAAGGTTGTACTTGTCACCCTGTGCAGGTTACTCCTCCTCTATGCCTTTGCTTAAGGTTGCATTTGCCACTCTGTGCAGGTTGCCCCCTCCTCTGTGCCTTTGCTAAGGTTGTACTTGTCACTCTGTGCAGGTTGCCCCCTCCTCTGTGCCTTAGCTAAGATTGTACTTGTCACTCTGTGCGGGTTACCCCTCCTCTATGCCTTTGCTTAAGGTTGTGCCTGCGGCTCTGTGCAGGTTACTCCTCCTCTATGCCTTTTCTTCAAGGTTGTACTTGTCATTCTGTGCAGGTTACTTATCCATCTACGCCTTTGATTATGGTTGCATTTGTCACTCTGTGCAGGTTACTCCTCCTCTATGCCTTTGCTTAAGGTTGTTCTTGTCACTCTGAGCAGGTTACTCCTCCTTTATGCCTTTGCTTAAGGTTGTACTTGTCACCCTGTGCAGGTTACTCCTCCTCTATGCCTTTGCTTAAGGTTGTACTTGTCACTCTGTGCAGGTTACCCCTCCTCTATGCCTTTGCTTAAGGTTGCATTTGTCACTCTGTGCAGGGTACTCCTCCTCTATGCCTTTGCTTAAGGTTGTTCTTGTCACTCTGAGCAGGTTACTCCTCCTTTATGCCTTTGCTTAAGGTTGTACTTGTCACCCTGTGCAGGTTACTCCTCCTCTATACCTTTGCTTAAGGTTGTACTTGTCACTCTGTGCAGGTTACCCCTCCTCTTTGCCTTTGCTTAAGGTTGTACTGGTCACTCTGTGCAGGTTACCCTATCCTCTATGCCTTTGCTTAAGGTTGTTTTTGTCACTCTGTGCAGGTTACTCCTCCTCTATGCCTTTGCTTAAGGTTGTACTTGTCACTCTGTGCAGGTTTCCCCTCCTCTATGCCTTTGCTTAAGGTTGTTCTTGTCACTCTGAGCAGGTTACCCCTCCTCTATGCCTTTGCTTAAGGTTGTTCTTGTCACTCTGTGCAGGTTGCCCCCTCCTCTATGCCTTTGCTTAAGTTTGTACTTGTCACTCTGAGCATGTTACCCCCTCCTCTGTGCCTTTGCTTAAGATTGTTCTTGTCACTCTGTGCAGGTTACTCCTCCTCTATGCCTTTGCTTAAGGTTGTACTTGTCACCCTGTGCAGGTTGCCCCCTCCTCTATGCCTTTGCTTAAGGTTGTTCTTGTCACTCTGTGCAGGTTGCCCCCTCCTCTATGCCTTTGCTTAAGGTTGTTCTTGTCACTCTGTGCAGGTTGCCCCCTCCTCTATGCCTTTGCTTAAGGTTGTACTTGTCACTCTGAGCAGGTTACCCCCTCCTCTGTGCCTTTGGTTTAGGTTGTACTTGTCACTCTGTGCAGGTTACCCCTCCTCTATGCCTTTGCTTAAGGTTGTACTTGTCACTCTGTGGAAGCTACCCCTTTCTGTTTATGAAGTTATCTAGGTTTCCTTTCATTCCATCCTCTTTGTATGTAGTGATCCTATGAGTCTGTTCCATTCCTTTTTGAATTCAGCACTGTTTTTGCTGACACCACCTCCTTTGGGAGGGCTTTCCAGACATCCACCATCCTTTCCCTGAAAAGGCATTTCCTGATGTTGCTTTTATATGTACTTTCTTTCAGCTTCCTATTTTAGCATGGTGAGGTGCTTCTCAACACTGTAACTGCAGGGGGACATGCCAGGTACACCCCAAATCAGCTACCATGGGTCAACGTCATCTCCCGTTCTAAGTCTTGACATTAAAGCCCTTAGTGCACACCGAAGAACAGCAAGACCAAGACCATTCATGGGGATGAAGCATTTTGTAAATATTATTTGTACATGAATTTTATCCTTAGGTTATGTTGATTGTTACCATGATTAAGATGATGAATATAGACCGTTTGCTTGTAAGAATCTGGTTTGTATTCTTTACAATTTTATGGATTTGAAATTACACATAGGGTTCACTTTATCTCAACATCTTTTATAATGTTCATCTGCAGATGTAACACCCATAGTGAGAATTATTTTCATTGATGTGGAGTTTGATTCACGAAGGAGCATGTCTGGGTCGTCCAGATGGCCATGAGCAAGATGGGCTGGTTAGGACCCGATTCTGGACTGTGAGAACAAAATGGTTCCCACGGTACACCGAATCGGGCCCGAGGACAGCCCCACGTGCCCCTACCTGCCTGCGGTGACGTCCTCCCCACAGGCACCTCTGGCTCACATGGCTAAGACCCCTCTCTTTTCTGCTACCTGGAATGGGCAGCAGGGACACCCCCACACCTGGCCCTGGTGAGGGATCTCTCAGCCCAATCGACCTGCCGGTGCTGATTATATCACCTTCAAGATGGAATAATGGCACGTCCCCTTTGACCCTGCAGGATGGCCCTGTACGTCCTGCTGGCTTGGCCCATCCCCCTCCTACCCCCCCGCTGGCCTCCCCATCCTCCAGCTCTAGTCGTGCGGGGAGAGCAGAAGAGGGAACAGGGTCAGGATGGCTTGTTGGGCTGCATGTCCCACCGAGATGTGCAGCCCCGCAATCCGTAACTCTGATTCAGGCCCTTTATGAACGGAGGTACTCTTTTACATTTTTTACCCTGTTGCAGGCTTAAGCTAAAGGATGACCATGTCAAGATTTATGTGCTCACATTCTGATTTTATTTATTCAATAAAATATTTTCCTTATTCTTTTTTTAAGTATTTTTCTTTTTCTTGATTTTGATCCAACACTGTTGGGTTGATATTAAGCTCCATGGATGACTGGAGCACATAAATAAAATATCTCTATCCAGTAGTGCCCTCTGGCTAGTGAGCTCTGCTGAACGTACTGGGGCATGTTCACTAAAGTACGGTAATGGGCACCATATAATTGGCCAGCCTGGGACCGTACTAAAAATGCCAGAGTGGTAAACTTCCCACACCGACTGCTTAGCACATGACAGGGTGAGGACTGGCAGGTTTAGGATGGAAATGGGCATCGACTGCACATGGCAGTTAGCATGGGTGCTATTTGTGCATACTAATTGTGAATGTGACAGTGCAGGTGCACTTACTGCCCCTGGGTTAAGTGTGGCACTGTCTACACGGGGATATGCCGGGTACTTCCTGCACTAATATTCTACACTTACTGCATGCTAAAGTCTCAACCTTAGCACACTTCAGGAGTAGAGGAGTAGCCTAATGGTTAGAGCACTGGCTTTGGAACTCAGAGACCAGTGTTCAATTCCCACTAGCATTTCTTGTGGCCTTGGGCAAGTCACTTAATCCTCCATTGCTCAAAAAATTCCAAGTTATAAATGTCCCTGTTTAAGTTACATTGTAAACTGCTTTGATTAAAATAAGAAAACAGTATATAAAAACTGTTAAATAAATAAATAAACATGCCCATAGTGCAGCAAGCACCAGAGTTATCTAGAAAGTAGCAATGTTCAGTCCTCTGTCTGGAAAACTCTCTGAATAAAGTTAGGACAACCAAAGAAGCAGCACTAGCTTTATCCTGTCTGCAATGCTTGCATGTACCGCTTCAGCATTACATGGAAGGGTTTTTGGTGGCGCTGCCTATTTAGCTCTGCTGGAAGCCCTTGGGTAGTGCTGCCTAAGAGAATTATCTAAATCACAGCTGCTACTATCCTGACAATTCCTTGACTATTGACCCAATGGCTGTTTTCTTGGTTTTCTCTCCATTTTTTTTGTCTATTTATAGTGTATGAATATTCTCTGTGGCAGAGGTAAATGTGTGCATGTGCTCTACAGGCCTGATTTTAGAAGAAGACGCCTATGTGGGAAGTAAAAAAAAGGCACCTATTTGAAGTCTATTTTATAAAGTCACTTATATGTGCCTCTACCAACAAGCTCCCATATTCAGCCTTAATGCCAGCACAGCTGTAATGTAGGTGGAACTGTGAGCCTGTACGCCACATGTGTTCTTGCGCATTGTATAAAATGTACGCCCGCACCTCATAAAGCTGCCCCTGCTCCACGACTGCCGACACAGATCACGTTAGAGTAGGCTCTAGGCGTCATATATACTTTTCCATGTACTTTCCATATGGAAAACGCATTATAAGATATGTTTATTCAGCAAAGGGCATCTTGACCTGTGCTACTGGACAAGGTGAGAATAATCGGGGGCAGTGTTCACCATTCTCACTTGTGGGACCAGTCTGCAAATTCTTGCAAGGAAATTTACGAATGAATAGCTGAAACTTTCAGCAAGGAGAAGGGAGGGTCAAGGGTTACACAGCTAGCTGTAGGGGAGACAAAGGCAGTTTAGCGTTTCACTTACAGTACTAAGAGCAAGAAATTTGAATAAATGATGCAGAAGTACTAAGACTATAATGAATGGCTCAGGGGACTCATTACCAAGGCATGCTAATATTAATGCACGCTAATTCATTCTTTTTTTGGCACAAATCCCATCTTCTTCAATGAGATCTAATTACTAAGAACACACATTAACGGTGAATTAAGGTGCATTAATGTTACTGCACCTTAGTAAATAGTCTGCTTAATCTTTACTAGCACCCCAAAAGGAGCAACTGTTGATAGCAATAAATGATATATCATTGTACTATATGAGAAAACATGAAGAAACCAGTAAAATTCATCTTTACATTGTCAAAAACGTGGTCAATCTTCATTGTATGTGGCAATAGAAGACACAGCACTCGGTACCATTAGGGGTGCCCAGATATAGCCACATGTGGGATGTGTGAGAGCAGAAATGTTGCACATGAGGAATGTGCAAAGCTGAGTGAAGAGCACTGGGGTACACAGAGAAGGAGACATAGCAAGAAGTGTTTACATCGCTGTGTCCAGAACTACAGCATGCGATGAGAGTTGGGGTGCACACTGACGTAAAAGTATTGATTTAATTAACTTATTGTGCATTGTGATAATACTGAAATAAAAATGTATTATGAATCAGGACAGCAGATTAAAAATCTTTAAATCTTCTACCAAGAAAACTATGAGATGTGTATTTAAACAGAATCAACAGTGTTTGTATCACATGGTTTCCAATGTATAAACAAAACAAGATAATAAACTGTTCTCTAAGAAAATGAATTTGCTATTTTTTTTTTAATTCTTGTGATGAAACAAATTCTAATGGTCTTCTCCCACAGCAATGTGATCTGTCACTATTGGCTATTAATTCACTCTATAATAAACATAAAGTGTTTTGTGTTGATAAGTACTTCTATACTTTGTGATATTATAACATTGATTCACTTTAAACTATACAAAACTATTAGATTGTAAAGGAGGTCTCAGACATATCGGCACTGGTTTCCAGACTTCTGCCTTATCAGAACTATAGTGCCTACTTGCATCAATGACCAACCCAATACAAACAAATAATGAAATCTTTCTTGAATTTTTAAATTTTGAAAATGCGCTTATCTTAATGATTCTTTGTCCCAATGCATCTTGTTGGTGCCTCTTTTGCGTTTCACTCTTTCGAGTTTCTTCAGGGATAACGCAATATTCAAAAGAATATTCTATAAAAGTAAAATGTTATGATCAAGTACTTTCCTTAACACATTCAACTTATGTATAACTCTTAATGTTATCCATTAAATCTTAAAAAATTTAAAAAAATTCCCATACCAGAAGAATTGATGCTGCAGACGTCTTCCTCTTAGAAAACCTTTAACCAACTAGTTTGATAAAACGCCGCGCATGCAGGTTAATCACTAGATCCACATTCTTATAGCTCCATTCCTGTCCTACGGCAACGTATTCCTTGATGTACCATTTTACTCTCCTGAATTACACATCGCAAAGTCTGTATAGCACTCCCAGCGATCATCATAAGCATGCTCCCCAATCTAGTTGAATATTGAGTCCTCTAGGGGTTACTGATTGTAGATTAAATATCCATCTTTGTTCTTGTATGATTAAAGTCTGTTCTCATGACTTTCTTGCTTTTCCCAAAAGTACTTCCTCTATAACAAAACACCTGAGATCGTTGAAATAATGTCCTTTCTCAAGACAGTGCTGTACCTGGGGAGCTTCCCTTATTTTGCATTTTGATTGACTTTTGTGCTCTCCCATTCATATTTTAAAAGATCTAATTGTCTTCCCTACGTATATCAAATCACATGGACATTGGATCACATATACCACATATACGGTGTCACAAGAAGTATTCCCTCTTAATCTATATGTGACCCCATGATAAGTGAAGGTTCTAATTTCACTGGTTACATAGAAACATAGAAATATGATGACAGAAAAAGACCACATGGCCTATCTAGTCTGTACTTCCATATCAACAACTACAACAGTCCCCTTTTTACAATTAGAGATCCTCTGTGTTTCTCCCATGCTTTTTTGAATTCAGTTACTGTCCTCATCTCTACCACCTCCACTGGATCCACTACTCTTTCCGTAAAGAAATATTTCCGCATATCACTCCTGAATCTATCTCCGTTCACCCTCATCCCATGACCCCTTGTAGCAGAACTTGCTTTCAATTGTAAGAGGCTCTGTCCCTGAACATTTATGCCACGGAGGTATTTAAACATCTCAATCATATCAACTCTAGCCCACTTTTCCTCTAAGGTGTACATATTAAGATCCTTCAGTCTGTCCTCATATGCTTTATAATGAAGACCACTAATCATTTTAGTAGTCACCCTCTGAACCGACTCCATCCTGTTCACATCCTTTTGAAGGTGCGGTCTCCAGAATTGCACACTATACTCCAAATGAGGTCACATCAAAGACTTATATAGAGGCATTATCACCTCCTTTTCTCTGCTAGCCATTCCTCTCCGTATGCACCCAAGCATCCTTTTAGCTTTTGCCATCACCTTTTCTACCTGTTTAGCTACTTTACAATCATCAGACACAACCACGCCTACGTCCTGCTCTTCTTTAGTGGACAAAAGTACTTCACCCCCCTATACTATATTGCTCCCTTGGATTGCTGCAGCCCAAATGCATGACCTTACATTTTTTAACATTAAATCCCAGCTGCCAAATTCTAGACCATTCTTCAAGCTTAGCTAGATCCCTCCTGATGTTATCTACACCTTTCTGGGTGTCTACTCTATTGAAGATTTTGGTATCATCCGCAAAGAGGCACACCTTACCCGACAGCCCTTCCGCTATATCACTAACAAAGATGTTAAAAAGAATCGGACCAAGGACAGATCCCTGGGGCACACCACTGGTAACATCCTTCTCCTTAGAGTGAGCTCCATTTACTTGTACTCTCTGTTGCCTCCCACCCAACCAATTTCTAACCCAAGCAGTAACTTTAGGGTCCATCCCTAGGGTGCTCAGTTTGTTTATAAGTCGCCTGTGAGGAACAGTGTCAATGGCTTTACGGAAATCTAAATACAGCACATCTAGGGCTCTCCCTCGGTCCAATTTCCTGGTCCCCCAGTCAAAGAAATCAATCAGATTTGTCTGACAAGACCTGCCTCTGGTGAATCCATGCTGCCTCGGATCCTGTAATCCGCTGGACTCCAGAAACCTCACTATTTTCTCTTTCAGCAGCGTTTCCAATAATTTACTCACCACCAAAGTTAAACTAACCGGCCTGTAGTTTTCAACCACATCATAAGAACATAAGATATGCCATACTGGGTCAGACCAAGGTCCATCAAGCCCAGTATTCTGTTTCCAACAGTGGCTAATCTAGGTCATAAGTACCTAGCAGTTTCCCCAAGGGACACAGGGTCCCTTCTTAATAATGATTTATGGACCTTTCCTCCAGGAACTTGTCCAAACCTTTTTTAAACCCAGCTACACTAACAGCCTTTACTACATCCTCCGGTAACAAATTCCAGAGTTTGATTACACGTTGAGTGAAAAAATATTTTCTTTTATTAGTCTTAAATAGTTTACCCTGTAGCTTCATTGCATGTCCCCTAGTCTTTCTATATTCTGATAAGGTAAACAATCGATCTACGTTTACCCGTTCCACTCCGTTCATTAATTTATAGACTTCTATCATATCTCCCCTCAGCCGTCTCTTTTCCAGGTTAAAGAGCCCTAACCTTTTTAGCCCTTCTTCATAGGAGTATCCTTCCATCCCCTTTACCATTTTGATGGCTCTTCTCTGAACCTTTTCTAAAATCGCTATATCCTTTTTAAGATACGGCGACCAGAATTGCACACAATATTCAAGGTGCGGTCTCACCATGGAACGATATAGAGGCATTATAATATCTTTTGTTTTATTTTCCATTCCTTTCCTTATCATACCTAGTATTCTATTTGCTCTCTTGGCCGCTGCTGCACACTGGGCCGAGGGTTTTAACATGGTATCCACAATGACGCCTAAATCTTTTTCCTGGGTGGTGGTTCCTAATGTGGAACCTTGCATCTTGTAACCATAGTTTTGTGGCAGGTGCAGGCCTGTGACCCACGGTGTCTGACATAGGCAGGCCAGCATGGCTAGCTTGACCTGTAAATGAGGCCTGTGGAGAGGCATATAGGATTGCACATCCCCCAACATGCTGCTATTGTAAGAAAGAACTCAGTAGAAATATTGAATTAGCTTAGATAAGCAGAATTGCAGAACTAAGAAATGGAAAAATACAGAAAAGATGTGTTTTAAAGTTACTGATAAGAAAAAGTACATTCGCAGAGAAGTATTGAGGAGTGCTGACAGATGAGTTACAGAACCTTGCTCTTCTGCACGCACAAATGGTCCCATAGCCTTGAAAGTGTGAAAGTAACAAGTTGATGAACTGACCATTGTAATTGGGACTAGAAGGGGGGCAGGCAGGTGTCATGCCTACAGAAGCCCACAGAAGGAACATAATTGGAGAAACTTATCAGTACCGGGACCAATGGCGGAGGTACGGGAGGTTACCGGGACCAATGAAATGTTTTTCTATACCTAGAATGGAACAGAAGTCTATAAAAGTTGTTGTAATGCTTGAAAACTTTGCTCAGCCATTTTGAAATTGCCTTGCTTGAGACTTGTGCACAAATAAATGATTTGGACCTTCTGAACAGACTCCTGGTATCATTGGTTTGTCTGCGCTTTGCTGCTACAGTTTGGGTTGTTCTTCCCTAGGTGCATAACCTTGCACTTGTCCACATTAAATTTCATCTGCCATTTTGATGCCCAGTCTTCCAATTTATCAAGATCCTCTTGCAATTTTCCACAATCCTCTTGGGTTTTAACAACTTTAAATAGTTTTGTGTCATCTGCAAATTTGATAACCTCACTCGTTATTCCACTTTCCAGGTCATTTATGAATATGTCAAAAAGCAGCAGACCCAGCACAGATCCCTGGGGTACACCACTATTCACCTTTCTCCATTTGGAAAATTGACCATTTAGCCCTGCCCTCTGCTTTCTATCTTTTAACCAGTTCCTGATCCACAATAGTACACCGCTTCCTATCCCATGACTCTTTACTTTTGCCAAAAGTCTCTCATGAGGGACCTTGTCAAAGGCTTTCTGAAAGTCCAGATACACAATATCAACTGACTCACCTTTGTCCACCTGATTATTCACTCCTTCAAAAAAACATAACAGATTAGTAAGACAAGATCTTCCTTGTCTAAAGCCATGTTGGCTGTCTTCCATTAGGTCATGACTATTGTCGCACCCCCAGGTGCCCTACCGGTGAGGCCTTGGTACTGCCTGAGGACTCCCTGAGGGTGGTAGTTGTACCTTCTCTATAAACCACAAAAGACACTTGTGTTCCAAACTCAGGGTTTTATTCCCCGTCCGTGAGGTATTTTCTCCTTGGCAAAACAAAGCAAACAACCCACTTCGGGCATATAACAGAAATCAAAAGGTTAAACAAAAATAGCTTACTTCAGCTTAAATGCAAAAAGAAAAGAATTAAACATTCTCAATGTTTTTCACAGGCTTTCTTTTTTTGCTGCCAGAGCACAGCTCATTCACATGGTTTTCTGTGAGACACGTTTTCCAGCCCACACTTTGTGACTCTTACTCAGGTTATCTTCAACCCTTTTCACCTCAAAGAAAACTCTGGGTCAATTACCGAGACTGAGCATTCCATGGGCTCAGGAACTGTTGCTAACTCTGTATTCTCATATTCCATAGATTCTGGTTCATTAACACTCACGTTTTCAAGGTCAGCTGTTTCAAAAGGATAATGTAGGTTTTCCTCGTCAAGCAGGAAGTTATGCTGTCCTTCTGACTCAAAGCCTCCCTGGGAACTACCATATACTTTTGCATGAGGCTTATGAGAACTCAGCCCCTGCTGGTAAGCATAAGGACATTCAGGAACTTCCCTGGCTCTGCTGTTAGAGTGATTACGGTAGACTCTGAGCGTGCTCGGGTCTAGCCTTTTCCTCACAGCTGTCCTAGATTGCACTGCTCTATACGGAGGTTGCTCAAACTCTGGGAGTTTAAAGTGGATACTAGAATCTCTAGCTTTTCCAAGTAAGTGAGCTTCTGTTCTCCTGGGTTTTCTAGCACAAGGGAAGGGATTATTTCCAAAGCTTATTTCTGGGTGGCTTTTTCTATTGCTGCAGGGTTTTACCCACTCGGGTAGAAAACAGCCACTATCAACACTTCTGGCTTTGTTACCTTGTACTGCAACTCTCCCACGTCTCTCGTGCTCTTCACACATGCATTCAATATCTGGCTTCTGCCTTCCAAATGTTTCACTCTGGGTTTGAGACTCACTCAGACCTTCGTGTGGGCTTGCATGCTGTCCCAGTAATTCAGACTCTCTTTCATTCCAATTCCATACTTTTCCCAGCTTCTGCTGCGCTGACCGTTGTCTCCCCTGCTGTGAGACTTGCTGGTTCACCTCCTCTCCCTCTCTAACTATTTGGGAGCGTATTATATCTCTGTGTTTCTGGGCTCCACCTCTACCCAGCTGATTCCTATCAGGCAAAGCAAACTCCCTTTGCTTGCTATCTGGGTGTGTCTTCTCAGCCCTTACCCACATGTGCCTAGGTTGTCTGTAGCAACCATCTGACAGTTTTTTGTTTATGCTGTCATGTCTCCCCTGATCACTGCTGCTGATTTCCATTTTCTCAGGCTCCGATAGGTCCACCTTGTGACACTATCTACATGCTGAGTAATTTTATTCTTTATGATGGTTTCTACCATTTTTCACGGTACTGACATCAGGCTCACCGGTCTGTAGTTTCCCGGATCACCCCTGGAACCCTTTTTAAAAATTGGTGTTACGTTGGCAATCCTCCAATCTTCAGGTATTAGAGATGATTTTAATGTTAGTTCACAGATTACTGAAAGCAGTTCTGCAATCTCATATTTCAGTTCTTTCAACACCCTTGGATGTATACCATCCGGCCCAGGTGATTTGCTACTCTTCAGTTTATCTAATAGTTGTAATACATCTTCCCGATGTATCGATATTTCCTTCAATTCTTCCGCACCTTTAAATACCACTTCAGTCATGGGTAACATCCCTACATCTTCCTCAGTAAAGACTGAAGCAAAGAATTCATTCAGTCTCTCCGCTATCGCCTTGTCGCCTCTTAGTGCTCCTTTAACCCCTTTATCATCTAATGGACCAACTGACTCTCTCACAGGTTTTTTGCTACGAATGTACTTCAAAAGGTCTTTACTTCGCATTTTTGCTTCCGCAGGCTTCTCAAATTCTCCCTTTGCCTGCCTTATTAATGCCTTGCATTTGACTTGCCAGTGCTTGTGCTGTTTCCAGGTTTCGTCGTTTGGCTCTTTTTTCCATTTCCTGAAAGATGCTTTTTTGGCAACAACAGCCTCTCTGACCTCACCTTTAAACCATGCTGGCAGTTTTTTGGACTTTCTTCCACTTTTCTTAAAGCGTGGAATACAACTGGTCTGGGCTTTCAAGATAGTTTTTTTCAACAACAGCCAAGCCTGATGTACGTCTTTAACCTTTGCAATTGCTCCTTTTAGTTTTTTCTTAACTGTTTTCCTCATTTTATCATAGTCTCCCTTTTGAAAGTTAAAAGGTAGTACTGTGGATTTCCTTACTATCCCTCCTCTACTAATTAAATCAAAGGCGATCATGCTATGATCACTATTGCCAAGTGGCCCCAACAACCTTATCTCTTGCACTAGATCTGGTGTTCCACTAAGGACTAGGTCTAATATGGCTTCCCCTCTGGTCGGTTCATGAACCAGCTGCTCCAAGAAGCAGTCATTTATTTCATCTAGGAACTTTATCTCCCTAGCATGTCCTGACGTGACACTGACCCAGTCGATACCGGGGTAGTTGAAATCACCCATTATTATTACTGCACTGTAACTTTTGTTAGCTTCCTTGATTTCTTTGAGCATTTCATCATCCATTTGGTCATTCTGGCCAGGCGCTCGATAGTACACCCCCACTGCCATTGCCTTCCCCCTTTTACATGGAATTTCAATCCATATAGATTCTACAGCAGATTTTGTTTCCTGCAAAACTTTAATCCTTTCTGACTCAATGCCCTCTCTAACATAGAGAGCAACCCCTCCACCAATTTGATCAGCTCTATCATTACGATATAGTTTGTACCCAGGTATCACAGTGTCCCACTGGTTGTCCTCCTTCCACCATGTCTCTGATATTCCAATCATATCTAACCTTTCATTTAGTGCTATATATTCTAACTCTCCCATCTTATTTTTTAGACTTCTAGCATTTGCATACAAGCATTTTAGAGAATGTATTTTATTCATATTAATTTGGCTATTGTTAGACATGGGTAATTAGGGATCTTTAAGCTCTGTCTGCTCCATACTTGAGGGCATTTGGGCTACTTTACTCTTTTGTGGAACCTCTCTGCTTTTGGTAGAATCCTTCAAAGATACATTTTTCCGAACCAACCGCTATTGGGCGACTCTCGGCTTTCCCCTAATATCTAGTTTAAAAGCTGCTCAATCTCCTTTTTAAAGGTTAATGCCAGCAGCCTGGTTCCAACCCGGTTAAGGTGAAGCCCATCCCTTCGGAAGAGCCCCTCCTTTCCCCAGAATTTTCCCCAGTTCCTAACAAATCCAAAACCCTCATCTCTGCACCATTGTCTCATCCACGCATTGAGACTCCGGAGCTCTGCCTGCCTTTAGGGTCCTGCGTGTGGAACAGGAAGCATTTCGGAGAATGCTACCCTGGAAGTTCTGGATTTCAACTTCCTACCTAAAAGCCTAAATTTAGCCTCCAGAACCTCCCTACCACATTTTCCTATGTCATTGGTACTGACATGTACCAAGACAGCAGACTCCTCCCCAGCACTATCTAAGACCTTATCTAGGTGGCGCGTGAGGTCTGCTACTTTTGCACCAGGCAGGCATGTTAGAAGGCGCTCCTCACGTCCACCAGCCACCCAGCTATCTACATGCCTAATGATCGAATCACCAACTATAACAGCTGTCCTAACCCTTCCCTCATGGGCACATGGCTCTGGAGAAACTTCCTCGGTGCGAGAGGGTTTTACATCACCTGGAAGACAGGTCCTAGTTACAGGATCACTTCCTGCCACACCAGGGTGATGCTCTCCTGTCACGTGACCTCTCTCCTCCATGGCAACAGGGATGCTGCCAGACTGGAGGTGGGACTTAAGGACTATATCCCTGTAGGTCTCATCTATGTACCTCTCTGTCTGTCTTATGCTTTCCAAGTCTGCTACTTTAGCCTCTAGAGAACGGACTCGTTTCTGAGAGCAAAGAGCTCCTTGCACCTAGTGCACACGTAAGACCTCTCATGAACTGGGAGAAAATCATACATGTGACACTCAATGCAAAAGACTGGAAAGCCCCCATCCCGCTGCTGGACTGCTGTCTGCATCTTAGTTTTAAGTTTGTGTTTAGATCTAAGTTCTTTACTTACTAAGGGTTGCTATGGATATTTATACTAATAAAACTGTACCTAATACGTGTAATATACCTTGTTCACCTGAAGCTTAACTAATCTCAGGTCCTTAGTGTATGACTGATTTGGGTAATGAGCTTCACCTGAGAGCACCTCCTGCCTTTTAAGATGTGTAAGTACCTATAAAGATACGATTATCCCAGGGGTGGGTGGGTGTGGGGAGGGAGGAAGGGAAATAACACTTATTAAAAGAGGGCTGCTACACAGTACCATGTCTAGTGCTGCTGAGGTAAGCTATATTCTGATTTGATTTAAATTATAGCTCTTAGCTACTGCTAGGCTCTAACTTCTTATGAAATTTAAACTACAAGCTCTCTGCTGGGTTCTAAATTTAACCAGAAAGCTCTCTTCTGTGTTTTAAATTTAAACTAAAAGTACTTTGCTGTTACTAGGCCCTGATTGACTATTAAATTTAAACTACAAGCTCTCTGCTGGGTATGAAATGTAACTAGAAAGTTCTCCTCTGTGTTTTAAATTTAAACTTAAACTGCTGCTACTAGGCCCTGACTGATTTAATAAAAAATAGTGGGTTCACAGATTAATTAGCTTTAATATAAAGAATTCCTTTTAGAAAATTACCAGAAGTATATACTCACAGTTGCAGATCTCTCTCCAGAAGTAACAGTCCCTTTTTCTATTCCTTCAAGACATCCTTACTTCCGCTTTTTTGTAAAGGCACCACATGAGCCTCTCTCCAGTCCTTTGGCACCACTCCCGACTCCAACGAGGCATTGAAAAGGTCAGTCAGTGGAGCTGCTAGAACGTCCCCAAGTTCCCTCAGTATTCTAGGGTGTATCCCATCCGGTCCCATCGCTTTGTCTACTTTAAGTTGAGCTAGTTTCTCACGAACACAGTCTTCTGAAAATTGTTCAAGATGTCCCTTGCTTCTGTTCCTGTTTGTGGGTGTTTTCTGAGGTCCTGCTCCTGGTTCTTCATCTGTGAACACAGAACAAAAATTTTTGTTAAGCAATTCCGCTTTATCCTCATCAGCTTCTACATATTCCTCCCCTGCACCCTTGAGTCTGACAATACTACTTTTGCCCTTCCTCTTCTCACTAATATATCTGAAAAATGTCTTATCCCCCCATTTTATTGCATTGGCTATTTCCTCCTCCTTTTGAATCTTTGTCTTCTTGACTACTTTTATTTATTTTATTTAGACAGTTTTTGTATACCGCCTTATCCTTCAATCAAAGCGGTCACAACACAATTGGGGGATACATTTAGCACGTGGGGATATGAGACACATACACTAATACTTACAGGGAACATGGGCTATGGAGGGTTAAGTGGCTTGCCCAAGACCACAAGGAGCACCTGTGGGACTAGAAACCCCAGTCCTTCCGGCCCATGGTTGCTGTCCTCTAGTGGGATTTAAACCCCTGACCTTCCGGCCTGAAGTACCTTGCCCCAACCACTAGGCTACTCCTCCCCCTACTTTGCTAGCTTCTCTAAGTTTTTCCAAATACAGATGCCTGTCTTCCTCTCTCTGTGATCTCTTGTATTTCATGAAGGCCTCCCTCTTTTTCTTCACTTTTTCAGCTACTTCTTTCGAAATCCATAGCGGTCTCCTTTTCCTTTTACCTTTATTTACCATTTTAACAAAAAGGTTGGTTGCCCTTAAAATATCCCCTTTCCGTTTTGCCCACTGTTTTTCTACATCCCCCAGCTGTTCCCATCCCACTAACGACTCCCTGAGGTAATGGCCTATCTTCACAAAGTTAGTCTTCCTAAAGTCTAAGATCCTCACCTTTCAATGGATTCTAACAGCCCTAGTCCTAATACTGAACCTCACCATTTGGTGATCACTGGATGCAAAATGATCTCCCACTACAGCATCAGAAACACTTTCACCACTGGTAAGCACCAAGTCCAGTATGGCCCCTTCACGTGTGGGGTCTGTTACCAATTGCCTGAATAGTTCTCCCTGTAGAGAATCCAGGATCTCCTTACTTCTAGATGATACTGCAGAAGGAATGTGCCTATCAACATCTGGCATATTGAAATCTCCTATCAATAGCACTCCCCCTTTCCTAGCAATGCTGCGTATGTCTTCAATTAACTCTCTGTCCACCTCTTCCTCTTGTGAGGGAGGTCTGTATATCACATCAATGCAAATAGATTTCTCTTTCCCTCTTTCTAGTTTAACGCACAATGCCTCCTCTCTCCCTTTTAAGTTCTGTAATTCCATTATATTTTTTATATAATTATATTACAAATGTCACAATGCCCACATTTCTTATGTCCATTGACTTTATAAACTCTCAGTTAGAAGTGGTCGCAGCACCGCTGGGCTCAGTATTTCTTTTAAATTTTGGTTTCTTTTCCAGACACATCGTATATTCTTATCCTCTAATCCTGGAACATTGCTTAAAACATTTGAATGCTTCTTCAGGACCCGTTGGATTTTAAAACTTAACGGAGAATATTTTGTAATAAAATTTACTTATTTTGTGTCTTGTCACGGGGTTCCCGGTGACACAAAGATTTTACGCCACTATGTAGAGACGTTAATGATCAAAGAGACCAGGTGGTGGGTAATAAAGGCTTTTATTCCCCGTTTAAAGCAAGGTTCAACTAAGAGATAATTCCAGATAACAGAAACAGTCCTTTGTCTTAAAAGGTACCAATATTCACACTGAGCAGTTAACTGTTACTTCACAGTTTAAGGCAGGTTTTTCCATAGTATAATTCAGTGTAAGAAACATTAAATTATATTTCACTTATTCTTCTGTGGTATGTGGAGCATACAGACTTTGGAGCATAGGCAGTGCACCAATCACATTCCATTAACTCTGGCATAGGTGAGGGAACAGTGCTGGGATAATCCACTTCCATAGATTCTTCTCCCCTGTACTCATTCAAGGAGCGTTCACTGTCCCTGTCTATCTCAGTATGGTAGTTTAAAACTTGGGAGTCTGGCTTCCTATAGCCAGGGATTCTCAGGGCTGGTGGTAGTTTACTAAATCAGTCTTGATTCTTGTATCTCATAGAAGGAATACTTGTTTTAGTAGAGCTTTTAGTAGCACAGTTATCACAGTCAATATTTAATGCCTCATACCTTGGCTTTGGTGAGATAAAATCCACAGTGCTTCTTTTTCCTGCACCTCTCCCTTGGTAGCTGCACTTCTGCCTGCCAACCGGATACCGAGGTGTGCTTCTAGGCAGTGGAATAAAACTGCTGTTGGATTCTCCTCTCACTCTGGGTAAAACCTTCTGTTGCCTATAAAAGTGCTTTTCCCTCTGAACAGGTGAAACTGGGTAATGATCCTCTAGAGATAATAAGCTTCTGTCAGAACCTTTCTCTCTGGTTCTTGGCTTTCCTCTCTCTATTCTAACTTCAGGCAGAGTATAGGAACTAGGCGTGGCAGACGCTCTCACCTTGGGGTAACTTCCACCAAACTCCCCTTGTACCACAGGATCAGTTTGGGCCTTCTGGCTTCCCACCTTGTGAGGTCTGTTTCTCCTCCAGCTCCCAGCTTTGCTTCCTTCACAGCAATCAGGCTTATCTCCTTGGCAGCCTCCAGGCTTCTCTGCTGTTTCTCCTTCTCCTTCTACCAGCTCTACTCCTTCCTTCCTGTCCTCTTCCTCTTTCTCCTCTCCAGAAGCATTCTGCTCTGGCTTATAACGGTTACTGATGACTTCCTGGTTCCCTTTCAGCTGCAGGTCATCAGAGAGCCTAGGTTCATTAAGTGTGGCATGTCTGTTCCTGCTCCCTCTAGCTGTGCCTGGGGGTAACTGCACATCTAGTTCCTCTAAAGAAACAGGATTTCTTTTCTTCAAAACAACTTTATCAGTGCCCACATCATGACAGTCTTTAATTCTTTTCTTTTCCCCTGAACCAAGCAGCAATGCTCTATTGTTGTAGAGTGCCCTGTTACAGGCTCACTTAATTATAGACTGAGGATAACTTCTCTCATGCAAATTATATAACAATGTTTTCGATTGTTTCTTAAATTCCTGCTCTTCTGAGCAATTCCTTCTATATTGAATGAATTGAGAAAATGGTAAACCATTTTTTAATTTTTGTGGATGCGCACTTCCATAATGTAGAAATGTGTTCCGATCTGTAGGTTTCCTATGGATTGATGTTATCCAACCTTTCTCACTTTTAGTGATAGCTACATCCAGAAATGTCATTGTTTGGGCATGAAATGAATATGTGAACTGAATATTGTTATCCCTGCCTTTTAACCATTCAAAAAATTCCCCTAATGATGCAATCGACCCTCTCCATAGCAAGAAGACATTGTCTATATTACAACACCACAGCTTTACATTTGACCCATATGGGGCTTTGATAAGCCATTTATCTTCATATTTTCCCATGAATAAATAAGTGATCGAAGGTGCGCAAGTAGCTCCCATTGCTACTCCAGAGACCTGGTGATATAATATTTTTTCAAACACAAAATAATTTCTAAAAATGGTCAATTTCGCAATTTGATTTTCTGATAAGTTGCCACAATTTCTCAAGAACCATTCAACAACCTCATACGCCGCCACTTGTGGAATACTAGTATATAGGGCTGTAACGTCCATCGTTACCAAGAGGATATCTTCAAATTTTGCCCTTTGTGTATTGGTGGCTAAAATATTAAAAAAATGTGTAGTATCTCTCACATATGAGGGCATGTTTATTAACAGTGGACGCAAATAGGAATCCACATACATAAATAATGGTTCTAAAATAGTTCCTCTAGTGGACACTATAGGTCTTCCCGATGGTTCATCTAAATTTTTATGAATTTTGGGCACTAAATATAATTTCGCTATAGTTGGAGTTGAGACATTTAAAAAATGCCATTCTTTTTTCGTGATTAACTTATTCTGCAAAGCTTCTGTAGTCACCTCTTTAATGTGCATTTGAATATTGGGTGTTGGATCATTTTGTAAAATCCTATACGTTGTTTGATCAGATAATTATTGTTGAGCTTCTGCTAAATAGTGTTCTCGACTGAGAACCACTATTGCTCCTCCCTTATCGGCTCTCTAAATCACTAGATCAGTTCTTGATTGTAAAGTTTTCAACGCTAGTTTTTAATTCTGCATAGAGAATGTTGATGAAATAAATAATAAATAAATGAAATAAATAAATTGCTTAATTCTATGAGGAGTGCAGGGCAGAGAGGATACAGTATGGCGTAAACGAGGGTGAGGTTGCTTTAGAGAGAGAGGAGATAGATGAATGAAAGGGAGAAAGTGGTGAAGCTCAAGAGCAGATGACAGGGTAGAGGACAGAAAGAAGAGAGGTAATGAGCAGATGATGGCTATAAGAGACTGAGTGCAAGGGGGTGGTGGGTAGAGGGGAAGCAGGGTGGGGGTATAAGTTATTCAGCTGAGAAAAGCTGAATAAAAGTGCAAAAAAAGGTGCAATGTGGTAAGAGAGCACACTAACAATGATAAATAAATAAATAAATAGAGAGAGAGGGATAGACAGGACTCATAGAGAGCACACAGAATTCACCGTTCAGCAGAGCTTGCAATGGAGACTTCTCTTCCTAGAGAGGACGCAGAGATAAACACACGTGTAAGACAGGAAAAGGGGTTGCTCATCAGAACTTCAAGAGACTACAAGCTCAGCTAAGGCTTTCAAACTTTACAATTGCCTGTTTTTTGATAAACTTTATCTGTTGCATATAGGTTTTTAGGGATCTTCAGCTTGCCTACGTTCCTTGCATAGCCTATAAATCAGATATCTGAGTGTGCCATCAGTTCATAAAAGGCCTACTGGGCATGAAAACTTGTGACATATAGCTACTTGGAATAGAAATATGCATTGCTTTTAGACTTCCAGCTAGACATAAGAACATAACATAAGAACATAAGATATGCCATACTGGGTCACACCAAGCTCCATCAAGCCCAGTATCCTGTTTCCAACAGTGGCCAATCTAGGTGATACGTACCTAGCAGTTTCCCCAAAACACACAGGTTCCACAATACTTGTACTGGGTCAAGCATTGATATCCTGGGTCCCTTCTTAATAATGGTTTATGGACCTTTTCTCCAGGAACTTGTCCAAACCATTTTTAAACCCAGCTACACTAACGGCCTTTACTACATCCTCCAGTAACAAATTCCACAGTTTGATTACACATTGAGAGAAGAAATATTTTCTTTTATTAGTTATAAATAGTTTACCCTGAAGCTTCATTGCATGTCCCCTAGTCTTTCTATATACTGATAACGTAAACAATCGATCTATGTTTACCCGTTCCACTCCGTTCATTAATTTATAGACTTCTACCATATCTCCCCTCAGCCGTCTCTTTTCCAGGTTAAAGAGCCCTAACCTTTTTAGCCTGTCTTCATAGGAGTATCCTTCCATCCCCTTTACCATTTTGGTGGCTCTTCTCTGAACCTTTTCTAATAACGCTATATCCTTTTTAAGATACGGCGACCAGAATTGCACACGATATTCAAGGTGCGGTCTCACCATGGAACAATACAGAGGCATTATAATATCTTTTGTTTTATTTTCCATTCCTTTCCTTATGATACCTAGAATTCTATTTGCCCTCTTGGCTGCCGCTGCACACTGGGCCGAGGGTTTTAACATGCTATCCACAATGACACCTAAATCTTTTTCCTGGGTGGTGGTTCCTACTGTGGAACCTTGCATCGTGTAACCATAGTTTGGATTGTTCTTCCCTAGGTGCATAACTTTGCACTTGTCCACATTAAATTTCATCTGCCATTTTGATGCCCAGTCTTCCAATTTATCAAGATCCTCTTGCAATTTTCCACAATCCTCTTGGGTTTTAACAACTTTAAATAGTTTTGTGTCATCTGCAAATTTGATAACCTCACTCGTTATTCTACTTTCCAGGTCATTTATGAATATGTCAAAAATCAGCGGACCCAGCACAGATCCCTGGGGTACACCACTATTCACTTTTCTCCATTGGGAAAATTGGCCATTTAGCCCAACCCTCTGCTTTCTATCTTTTAACCAGTTCTTGATCCACAGTAGTACACTGCCTCCTATCGCATGACTCTTTAGTTTTGCCAAAAGTCTCTGATGAGGGACCTTGTCAAAGGCTTTCTGAAAGTCCATATACTCTATATCAACCGACTCACCTTTGTCCACCTGTTTATTCACACTTTCAAAAAAACATAATAGATTAGTAAGACAAGATCTTCCTTGTCTAAAACCATGTTGGCTGTCTCCCATTAGGCCATGACTATCTACATGCTGAGTAATTTTATTCTTTATGATGTTTTCTACCATTTTTCCCGGTACTGACATCAGGCTCACCGGTCTGTAGTTTCCCGGATCACCCCTGGAACCCTTTTTAAAAATTGGCGTTACATTGGCGATCCTCCAATCTTCAGGTATTACAGATGATTTTAATGAAAATTCACAGATTACTAATAGCAGGTCTGCAATCTCATATTTCAGTTCTTTCAACACCCTTGGATGTATACCATCCGACCCAGGTGATTTGCTACTCTTCAGTTTATCTAATAGTTGTAATATATCTTCCCGATATCGAAATTTCCTTCAATTCTTCCGCACCTTTAAATACCACTTCAGTCATGGGTAACATCCCTACATCTTCCTCAGTAAATACAGAAGCAAAGAATTCATTCAGTCTCTCCGCTATCGCCTTGTCGCCTCTTAGTGCCCCTTTAATTCCTCTATCATCTAATGGACCAATGAACTCTCTCACAGGCTTTTGGCTACGAATGTACTTGAAAAAAATCTTTATTTCGCGTTTTTGCTTCCGCAGCAAGCTTCTTCTCAAATTCTCCCTTTGCCTGCTTTATCAATGCCTTGCATTTGACTTGCCAGTGCTTGTGCTGTTTCCAGGTTTCGTCGTTTGGCTCTATTTAACATTTCCTGAAAGATGCTTTTTTGGCAACAACAGCCTCTCTGACCTCCCCTTTAAACCATGCTGGCAGTTTTTTGAACTTCCTTGCATTTTTCTTAAAGCGTGGAATACAGCTGGTCTGGGTTTCCAAGATAGTATTTTTCAACAACACCCAAGCCTGATGTAAGTCTTTAACCTTTGCAACTGCTCCTTTTAGTCTTTTCTTATCTATTTTCCTCATTTTATCATAGTCTCCCTTTCGAAAGTTAAAAGGTAATACTGTGGATTTCCTTACTATCTCTCCTCCACTAATTAAATCAAAGGTGATCATGCTATGATCACTATTGCCAAGTGGCTCCAATACCCTTATCTCTTGCACTAGATCTGGTGTTCCACTAAGGATTAGGTCTAATATGGCTTCCCCTCTGGTTGGTTCATGAACCAGCTGCTCCAAGAAGCAGTCATTTATGTCATCTAGGAACTTTATCTCCCTAGCATGTCCTGCCGTGACACTGACCCAGTCGATACCGGGGTAATTGAAATCACCCATTATTATTACTGCGCTATAACTTTTGTTAGCTTCCTTGATTTCTTTGAGCATTTCATCATCCATTTGTTCATTCTGGCCAGGCGGTCGATAATACACCCTCACTGCCATCGCCTTCCCCTTTTTACATGGAATTTCAATCCATAGAGATTCTACAGCAAATTTTGTTTCCTGCAAAACTTTAATCCTTTCTGACTCAATGCCCTCTCTAACATAGAGCGCAACCCCTCCACCAATTTGATTAGCTCTATCATTACGATATAGTTTGTACCCAGGTATCACAGTGTCCCACTGGTTGTCCTCCTTCCACCATGTCTCTGATATTCCAATCATATCTAACCTCTCATTTAGTGCTATATATTCTAACTCTCCCATCTTATTTTTTAGACTTCTAGCATTTGCATACAAGCATTTTAGAGACTGTATTTTATTCATATTAGTTTGACTGTTGGTAGACATAGGTAATTTGGGATCTTTGAGCTCTGTCTGCTCCATACTCAAGGGCATTTGGGCTACTTTACTCTTTTTTGGAACATTCTTCCGAACCATCCGCTTTTGGGCGACTGTCGGCTTTCCCCTATTATCTAGTTTAAAAGCTGCTCTATCTCCTTTTTAAAGGTTAATGCCAGCAGCCTGGTTCCATCCCGGCTAAGGTGAAGCCCATCCCTTCGGAAAAGCCTCTCCTTTCCCCAGAATGTTCCCCAGTTCCTAACAAATCCAAAACCCTCATCTCTGCACCATTGTCTCATCCACGCATTGAGACTGCGGAGCTCTGCCTTCCGTTTGGGTCCTGCACATGGAACGGGAAGCATTTCGGAGAACGCTACCCTGGAAGTTCTGGATTTCAACTTCCTACCTAAAAGCCTAAATTTATCCTCCAGAACCTCCCTACCACATTTTCCTATGTCATTGGTACCGATATGTACCAAGACAGCAGACTCCTCCCCAGCACTATCTAAGACCATATCTAGGTGGCACGTGAGGTCCACTACCTTCGCACAAGGCAGGCATGTTACCAGGCGATCCTCATGTCCACCAGCCACCCAGCTATCTACATGCCTAATGATCGAATAACCAACTATAACGGCTGTCCTAACCCTTCCCTCATGGGCACTTGGCCCCGGAGAAACTTCCTCGGTGCGAGAGGGTTTTACATCACCTGGAGGACAGGTCCTAGTTACAGGATAACTTCCTGCCACACCAGGGTGATGCTCTCCTGTCACGTGACCTCTCTCCTCCATGGCAACAGGGATGCTGCCAGACTGGAGGTGGGACTTAAGGACTATATCCCTGTAGGTCTCGTCTATGTACCTTTCTGTCTTTCTTATGTTTTCCAAGTCTGATACTCTAGCCTCTAGAGAACGGACTTGTTCCCTGAGAGCAAAGAGCTCCTTGCACCTAGTGCACACGTAAGACCTCTCACGAACTGGGAGAAAATCATACATGTGACACTCAATGCAAAAGACTGCAAAGCCCCCATCTCGCTGCTGGACTGCTGTCGGCATCTTAGTTTTAAGTTTTTGTTTAGATCTTTAAGTTCTTTACTTCCTAAGGGTTGCTATGGATATTCATACTAATAAAACCGTACCTAATATGTTTAATATACCTTGTTCACCTGAAGCTTAATTAATCTCAGGTCCTTAGTGTATGACTGATTTGGGTAATGAGCTGCACCTGAGAGCACCCCCTGTCTTTTAAGATGTGTAAGTACCTATAAAGCTATGATTATCCCAGGGGTGGGTGGGTGTTGGGGGAGGGAGGGAAATAACACTTATTAAAAGAGGGCTGCTACACAGTACCCTGTCCTGTGATGCTGAGGTAAGCTATACTCTTAGTTGATTTTAAATTTTAAATTATAGCTCTTTGCTGCTGCTAGGCTCTAACTTGTTATGAAATTTAAACTACAAGCTCTCTGCTGGGTTCTAAATTTAACCAGAAAGCTCTCTTCTGTGTTTTAAATTTAAACTAAACTAGACCTGGTCTTCTACTTAGGTCTCCTACTTAATTTTGCAGGAAGGGTATAATTTTAAGGTTACAGGCACCTTTGCATAGTAGGTTGATACAGAGAAGTAAGATTTCAGTTTGGATATTTCAGTTTCCTTTGCCTGTTAGAAACCTGCCTTACAGGGAGGAGCTAATTAAATTAAAGCTGGTCTACCACTGACCAAATACCTGAACCAGTCTGCTATCAGAACTTCAAGAGACTACACACTCAGCTAAGGCTTTCAAACTTTACAATTGCCTGTTTTTTGATCAACTTTACCTTTGCATATAGGCGTTTAGGAATATTCTGACTGCCTACATTCCTTGCATAGCCTTTAAATCAGATATCTGAGTGTGCCCTCAGTTCATGTAAGGTCTACTGGCCAGGGACACTTGTGATATATAGCTACTTGGAATAGAAGTACACATTTGCTTTTAGACTTGCACAGACCTGGTCTTCTACCTAAGTCTCCTCTTAATTTTGCAGCAGAGGATCGCTTAATCAGCATGTCATGTATTCAATGCAATAACTGTTGTGCTTTCATTTTGAGAAGAATCATTTGGAACCTAAGAGCTTGCCTTGTATGAGTCAAGTTAGCTGCTATGCATAAAGAATTGACTTTATTAAGGGAAGAATTAGTTGCAATTAAACACACTTCTTCTAGGGTACAAACTGAACAAAATCCACCACCACTCCCACAAAGAATCAAACAGCCCAGGAACAAATGGATCACAGTAGGCTATGGTAGGTTGCGACCTGTAATGCAGAGACACCCTATACATCAAGATATATTCCTGCATAATGCCTTCTCTGCATTGGATAATGAGGGTGCCCAATCTGTGGAAACTGAAGTGCCCTTAAATTAAAGACTTAATGCCAAATCTACTGATAATGTACCAAATAGGAGGAAAAAAATCACAAAACAGAAAACTACTACTATTTGGAGATTCCATCATCAGAGGCACCAACTTGGGAACACAGCTCAAAGGAGAGAGGGTGGTCAAATGCCTCCCAGGCTCTTCAACCAGTAGGAATACAAACCAAATTGTTGGTATAGTTAGTGCAGAAAGTGAGCACTTCAAAACTGATATTGTCATCCACTTGGGTACAAATGACCTGGCTAGAAACAGTGCCTCTGAAGTTCAAAGGGACTTCCAGACTCTGGGAGAGAAACCCAAGCTCATTGCTAACACTGTAGCATTCTCAGAGGTTCTACCTGTTCATGGTAAGGGGGCAGAAAGGCTGCATCTCATAAACAACTTTAATACATGGCTCCAAACCTGGTGCAAACAAGAAGGATTTATTTATTTATGTTATTTCTATACCGTGCTCTTTAAAATCAGCGCGGTTTACATTTAACAACCAATTGCACAAAGCAGCGGAGCATGCGGTGTATATTACATATAACAGGCTTTACAGCTTGGGTTAACAGGGGTAACTATATACACTATGTACAACTAATCTGTTCTACTTCTATGGAGCACATGGACACTCACTAAAACTATTCACATATTTACATACAGGTTTGGGCAGTTGCGTTCAGAATGGGTGTATCGGTGGTGTCCTTGATGTTGGCGGGGGTGATCTTGGTTGTGTTGTTCCATTGGGCAGGGAGTAATTTAGGAGGAACAAATGGTGCTTCACCGCCTTCCGAAATTGGGTGAGGTCAGGTTTTGCTCTGATGGGGGTAGGGAGGGCATTCCAGAGCGTAGGTGCGTAGAATCTGAATGCTCTGTTCCTTGCTGCTTGGGAGCATTTAGTTATTTCTCTAGGTATTACAAGCGTGTTTATAGCGAATGACCTTCTGGCCCTGTTTGCAGGTATGGGGAGAATAAGGTCTGTTAGAGAAGAGGAATATAGGTTGTTGATGGCTTTGAAAGTCATTAATAAGACTTTGAACGTGAGTCTACAGTGGATCGGCAACCAGTGGAAGTGTTTCAGGACCGGGCTGATATGGTCCCTTCTGGAGGCTCCATGAAGGACTCAGGCTGCTGCGTTCAGGGCCACCTGGAGGGGTTTCAGGGTGTTCTTGGGGAATCCCTGCAGGATAGCGCTGGCATAATCAAAGTGTGGGATTACCAGTGCTTGAAAGATTGTCCGGAAATCATCGGGTTCCAATAGGGGTCGCAGGTGGCGGATGGTTCGTATCTTATTATAGATTGCTCTGACTGTATTGCTTATGTGTGCCCTCATGTCCAGATGCTGGTGGAGGGTGATCCCTAGGTAGCGGATGGTGGGCTTGGTCAAGAGCTCCACATCTCTTACTCTTATTGATGTTGGGGGGTTGAAGGAGTGATTCTTCGTGATGAAGAGGACATCGGTTTTCTTGATATTAATTTTTAGGCTCTGTGTAAGAAGCCAATCTGTGACAGCCTCGAAGCGTTTTGTCAGGGTCGAAAAATCGGTTTGGTTGATTGAGAATGGAGCGAAGAGTAGCACATCGTCGGCGTACAGTAGGCAGGAGACCTTGAAGGAATGGATGATTGCGCAAATGGGTTGCATGTATATGTTGAAAAGGAGGCCTGAGAGTGATGATCCTTGGGGGACCCCTTGCGTTTGTTCAAACGGCTTGGAGGTCCCTGAGTCAGTTCTTACCTGCTGCCATCTATCTTTCAGGTATGACTTGCACCAATTCAAGGCTGAGCCGAGGATTCCCCTCTCTTGTAGCCATGACAGAAGCGTCTCATGGTTGACAGAGTCAAAAGCGGCAGCAATATCCATGAAGATTAAGGCGTGTCCTTTACTGCTGTTATCAATCCCTGAGCTTAGGCTCTCGTTCCATTTGGATATCATTTCATCGAAGTTGGGTGAAGGCAGGCTGAGGCAAGGTAAAATATTTTTGCTGATTTCTTCTTTGTCAAAGAGTCGGAAACATCTTTTGGATGTTAAGGGAGTCTGTTCTTTCCTGCAGGGATGGTTGCCTTGGTTCATGGGCATCTGAAATTTAATTAGTCTGTGGTCGGACCATGGTACAGGCGTGATGGATAGATCAATATCATAGCTTGGGGTTAGAGTAGGTGTTGGCATGAAGATCAGGTCCAGTATGTTTCCTTTTGTGTGGGTGGGTGCATCTATTACCTGCTTGTATCCCAGCTCCTTGAGCGCTTTGAGGAAGGCTTCAACCTGGGTGTTTTGGAGAGCTGGCAGGTTAAGGTCCCCCATTACCCAGTTTGGTAAGCGAGGGTTCTTGGGGTTATAGGCTAGGTCGATTATTGCTGACGAGTCATCAGGGGAGGGGGATAATGATCTGTATATTAGGTTGATGGTGGAGAGTTCGTTTGCTATGGTGATTGCTTCCATGTTGGCCGTGCTATTGGAGGACAGCAGCTGGAAATGGAGTTCTGTCTTTACTAGAATGAAGGTGCCTCCGCCTCTGTGGCTAGTTCTGTGGCAAGTGTGGATGGAGAAGTCAGGAGGGATGAACTGATTGAGGATAACTGAATCCGAGTTGGAGAGCCATGATTCAGTGACTAGTAGCATGTGATTTAGATATATTGGCAACTAGGGAAAAAGATGGATCAACAAGAGACTATACTGTGCTGATGGACTACATCTCTCCATTGCAGGGAAAAGGATACTAAGTGAAAAATTCAGGCAGCATGTGGACAGGCATTTAAACTAGGGAAAGAGGATGACAGATGGAGAAGGACAAATTCAGTATGTCATTCCCAGCAAAAGCAAAATAACATTGGAAACAGCCACACTTTTGAACACCACATCAATGGCAAGTGGGAAGGGGCATGTAAAACAAAATCTATGCAAAACACAGGCAAGACATTCAACAAATGCTGGAAAGCAATGAGTACAAATGCTCGAAGCCTAGCCAACAAAGTTCCTAATCTTGAAGCTCTAATGGTGGAAATGGACTTAGACATTGTGGCCATTACAGAAACATGATTTAACAAGTTTCATGAATGGGATATAGCCATAGCTGGCTATAATCTATTTAGAAGAGATAGAGAGGGTAGAAAAGGAGGAGTAGCCCTAATATATGTCAAAAGCAATATTAAAGCTGCTGGAATGCAGGGGATGTGGGGAAAAGAAGAAGAACTATGGATTGTGATGGAAAGAGCAGGTGGCACTGTCACCCATACTTGTGTGGTCTACAGGCCTCCAACTCAAACCAAAGAAATGGATAGTGAATTGATTAATGATATTGCAAAGATAGCCACAAAGGGGAAAGTGATTATACTGGGTGACTTTAATCTACCCTATGTGGATTGGAGTGTTCCTTCTGCAAATCTGGAAAGAAATAAAAAAATTGGGAGTGCCTTCTAAGATGTGTTACTTAAACAAATGGTGATGGAACCAACCAGGGAGAGCTCCGTGCTGGATTTAATGCTTACCAACAGAGATAGCGTGTTGAATATCCAGGTGGGTGCCCATGTGAGCAGCAGCGATCATCACACGGTGTGGTTTGAGATAAAAGCCAAGGTAGAATCCAATCACAGCAAACTCAAAGTCTTAGACTTCAAAAACGCTGACTTCAGTAAAATGGCCAAGTACCTGAAGGAGGAGTTGGCAGGGTGGGAGGGGATAAGGGAAGTGGAATTGCAATGGCTAAACTAAAGGAGGCAATAAAAGATGCAACAGATACATACGTAAGGAAAGTAAATAAAAATAAGAGGAAAAGGAAGCTTATTTGTTTCTCCAAAGAAGTGGCTGCACAAATAGAGGCAAAAAACACAGCTTTCACAAAATTCAGAAGGTAGCAAACAGAGGAACACAGAAAAGAATAAAAGATCAAACTAAAAGACAAAAAGAAAAATATGGATAGCAAAATCAAAGGCAGAAGAAAATATGGCTAAAGATGTGAAGTGTGGCGACAAAACTTTTTCAGGTATATTCGGGAGAGGAGGAAAATCAGAGGTGGAATTGCAGGACTCAAAAGTGCTGGGAACGGATTAGTGGAAAGTGACATTGAAAAAGCAAAAATGCTAAACAAATACTTCTGCTCTGTTTTCACTTGAGTAAATCCTGGAGAAGGGCCATCTGTGATTGACAAATATACAAATGGGAATGGAGTAGATGCCACACCATTCACAAAAGATGATATGTTAGAACAGCTTGCAAAACTGAAAGTGGACAAGGCTATGGGACCAGATGGGATACAGCCCAGGATACTGAAAGAGCTCAGAGAAGTTCTTGCAAGGCCTTTAAAGGATGTTTTTAATAGACCCTTGGAGATAGGAGAAGTTCCACAGGACTGGAGAAGGGCTGATGTGGTACCTCTCCACAAAAGTGGTAGTTGGGAAGTAGTGTCAAATTACAGGCCAGTAAGCCTTACCTCGGTAGTGGAAAAAGTGATGGAAGGACGCCTAAAAGAGCGAATAGTGGACTTCCTCAAAACCAACAATTTGCATGATCCGAGGCAATGGAGAAATACACGTAATTCCTCTGACCAAACTACCTACCTAGAACATCTTAAACGACATCGTGAATCAACTTGGGCTAAGAGAAAAGAATTCCATGCCGATATCCTCAGCCGCTCACTGAATAAACCAAGGGAATTATTTAATCTAGTAAAGTCCTTTATCAATCAACCATCCCCACCACAACAAGAAGGGATTCAACCCCAAGCCTATGCAAACTATATTCAATCCAAAGCAATAAAAACAAACACTGCAACACCACAAGAACCTGTCCAGACTTCCCATCCGCAGTCTTCAATCACCAACCTCTCACCACCCTCTGCAAAAACCATAAATGAAGTTATCACCTCCATCAACACGACAACCGCACCAACTGACCCATGCCCAGCACACTGGATAAGAATTATGCGCACAGAACTCAGCCCATTTATAGCTAACATAGCGAAGCTGTCATTTGAATCCGGCGTCTTCCCAGATGCTCTCAAACATACATCCATCCGCCCACTACTAAAAAACAACCAACTTGACCCAAAGAAGGAAGACTCATACCGACCTATCTCTAGTATCCCATTACTAGCTAAAATTCTTGAGAAATTAACTCTCAGACAAATTACACAGCATATAGACTCATTTTCTCCTTTAGATCCATGTCAACATGGATTCAGGGAAGGCCATGGTGTGGAAACTCTCCTAACGACATTAACCAACACACTAATCAACGGCATTGACAATCTGAAAAATGGCTTTGCTCTAATATTTCTTGATATAGCAGCTGCGTTCGATTCCGTTGATCACACGCAACTACTGAAGCGACTTCATGAGAAGGGAATCCATAACCGTGCTTGGGACTGGTGCAAATCATACCTGGAAGGCAGATGGCAACAAGTCCGTATTGGTAATGCCACTTCTAATCCCTTTCAGCAGAAACAAGGTGTACCACAAGGCTCCTCCTTGTCTGCGCTGCTGTTCAATATCTATATGCAGCCAATCTGTGACATCACACGCTCTTTTGGTATATCCTGCCTTATGTATGCGGATGATGTGCTATTATTCTCACCGATATCTGTATCATGCCCAAACTATTCAGTGTTAATCAACTGTTTTAATGCAATAACTGATTGGCTACTCTCTCATAACCTCCGTATTAACTTAAAAAAGACTGAAGTTCTAATAATCACAAGGAATAAATGTTTCTCCCCTCCATCATCTCTAAAAGTTAGAGATGCCGAACTCCCAGTTAAATCCAATATACGATATCTGGGAGTACTACTTGATCAAAGGTTAGACTTCAAGGAACATATAAAACGCACTGTAAGGGCTGTTTACTTCAAGATTAAAACCCTTCGTCACCTGAGACCTATGATGGAATCTGATGACTTCTGCACCATCTTCCAAGCTCTGGTCACGCCGCACTTTGATTATGTTAACATAATACTCCATGGCCTGCCAAAGATAACAATCAACCCTCTACAATTAGCCATGAATGCAGCAGCCCGTGTCCTCTGCGGATCATCAAAGTGTGAGCACATCTCCCCCATTCTAGAGAAGCTTCATTGGCTCCCAATAAGCTGCAGAATCCGATATAAGGCCATCCTTACTACCTTTAGGGCCTTCAATAATATTTCTCCAGCATCCATCTCTAATCTCATCACACATACAACAAACAACAGATCCAGGAGATCTCCAGCTGTTGACACCCTACTTATACCAAAGGTTTCCATAAACGTTAACCAGTCATCCATCAATAGGTCATTTACGAACTATGCTCCTAGGTGTTGGAACAAACTCCCTCCCAACATCAGAGCAATTAAGGACATTTAACAGTTCAAAAAAGCCCTTAAACACCACCTTTTCATCACACACTTTATACACCTAAACACCCCTTCCCCTCCTCCACCCTCTCAACCTCATACCTACCCTAACTGCACAGATTATATATATTACCTATATGTATTTTGCTAGAAATGTATACGATTTCCCTGTTTACTTCCATGTTAATATTCCTGTTATTTGTAAAATAGGTCTGATATATCTGACCAGTGTTATATTCTTTCAATGTAAACCGCACTGATGACAAATAGCGCGGTATATAAGAAATTTTAAATAAATAAAATAAATAAATACCTAGCCAATTGTAGATTTTTCTTCCCTCCCTCACAAAATATATTTTCCCTTCTGCATCCTCATTCTCCCAGCCCTAATCCCCTTCTAGTCCTCCCCCAAAATCTGCTTCCTTCTAGTTCTAGATCCACCCAGTATCCGCTCCCTTCTAGTCCCATTCTCCCATGCCCCCACATCAGCCCATTTCCAGTCCTAGCCCCCCATATGCTCCTTTTCAGTCCCATTCCAGCCCCCCATCGGCCCATTTCCACTCCAAGCTTACCCATCAGCTATTTCTAGTCCTATTCCAGCCCATCAGCCCATTTCCAGTCCAAGCACCCACCATCAGCCAATTTTAAATCCTAGCCCACCACCATCAGCCCATTTCCAGTCCTATTCCAGCCCCCATCAGCCCATTTCCAGTCCAAGCTCCCCCCTTCAGCAAATTTCCAATCCTAGCCCCCCATCAGCCAATTTCTAGTCCTATTCCAGCCTCCCATCAGCCCACCTGCAGGAGCGCCAAGGCAGCAGGAAGAAGAGCCGCACCCTCCACCAGCACACCGCTGGCCTGATCGCCATTGGGGAGTCAAGCGGGAAGAAGAGCTCCTCCCCGATCAGCCCCCCAAGCACCAATCAGGCCAGAGGGAAGCCGGTAACCTGCAGGAGCGCCAAGGCGCGCCCACGCTTGGCGGGCCTCGCCAGAGGTCACTTTGGCGTGAGCCCCAGGGCATGAACTGACACATGCTGCAAACAAATCCAAACCTCACCCCAACTCCAACAAGATATACTTTCAACCTTCACAACTACATAGCACAATGAGCTGCCAAAACTAAACGTTTCACACCATCAACTAAGACTCCAACACTACTACTACCTCAAATATCACACAGGGTCTCACAGGCAGTAAATAGCTCAATCCACATGGCTGATACCAACAAAGAACATCACCTCCATCATACTCCTCCTGCATAGAAGACCCACAAGCTCCAAAGCAATCAACAAATGTACAAACGGACGTTCCTCCAACAGATATATGCTATTATACTAATTCATATCCTATGCTCTCACCACACAAATGCTTATTACTACACTACCTACTTTAGAGCCCTACAAGCCTCCCCTTTCTAAGTATCATACCTCCCTACCATATTCCAACATATTGTGGTAAGGAAGCTCATTCTGAGTTAGGAGAAAGGGAAAAAAAACAAAGAATTCACCCTAATAAAAGGACCTATTTTACAAGATCAGATAAATAAAACCACAACCACACCTAGAAACCAGAAAATTCCCAGCTGGAACAGGTTTCAGAGTTCCCCTAGTGGAGTAAGGGAGAGTGAATACAGACCCAAGGTAAAAGAGCCTTACATCAGTAAGCTCCCTGATTACCCAGGTGCCAGAGGGCAAGCTGATCTCCATCACCTGGGAAGAGAAGAGGTGGGGTTGGAACCCTGGAGATTTAAGCCTAGGTTAGATTATACAGAAGGAAGCAAGGAGAGCAGGAGCAATGGGAACAGGAACAGCAGGAGAGGAGAGTGCTGGAAAGAGCCCGAGAGAGGTACAGAACACGAGAGAGGAGTAGCTGCTACAAGCCAAGGCACAGGTACGAGCCTTAGAAGCCTGTCCCATACTGAGCAGTGCAGAGTTGCAGGAGACACTCTCAGCTCTAATGAGGGGCTGTCAGCTAAGCCCAGTGAGCTAGAAGGAGAGATAGAACCAATGCAACTAGGAGAGCCTGATGCAGCTTTGAATGAGGAAGATATATTCATGGATTGCTCTTTGTGCCAAGCCTTAGCTACAGAGGGGTTGAAGGAAAGCCAGCCTTAAGAGAAAACTCTCCAAAGCAAGCTAACCTTGAAAAGCAAGGAAGATGTTTTGTGAATTTCCTGTGTTAAAGAAGGGAAACTTATGCTGAGAAGTGAGAAGAAGCTGAAGCTGTATAATTGTGCTTGTTAAACACCTGCTATCCTGAGCAGTGAGACGGCAAGAAGCCAAGCTAATGGTGAGAGGAAAAAGCTTTTGTTTTGCTTTTGAATGTTTATAGGAAAACCTCCTGAGTAGAGCTTTGTTTGCTTATTGGAAGTTTGTTCCTGTTGAAAGTTTTGCTTTGCTTATAAAGAGGAGCACAGCCTGGAAATGTTTGGAACTGAAAATAAAGAAAACTGCCATTGAAGAAAGCTGTTTGTATTTATGCTTTAACCAGCAAGGCTAGAGAAAGCTGGTAGCCTTGCTGTTAAAGGGTTTTTGCTTTTAAGCAGAAGAATACTGTAAGCTGATATTTTGTTTTGACTTTTGCTTATGTCATGTTGTGTTTTTGAAAGAAACCTGGAGAAATAATCCTGAAAGAGGTAATTTATGAACCTTGCATTTGAGTTTAATAAATTTCTGTCATTGCCTTACCAAAAGAGCCAAACTACAAGTTTTTTTTTCTACCTGAAGCTATATGTGTAGCAGTTAAACTACATTTCCCAAGAAGCATTGTGGGGGAACCAGTCAGAGAAGGCTGAAAAGGGAAAGTTTCTATTGCAACCACGACCCTCCATGCTGAATGCAAGGAACAAGGGCGTGACACTATCTACATATCTGCTCCATACAAACATGCAAGTAAGAAACCTACCAGATAAATACAAATAGAACCACCTTCACAAACATCTACATATCAAGCACACCCCTCATATAACACTCACATAACCATTGGCCTGATCAACACGAGATCAATATGCAACAAAGCAAACACTATAATGGATCACATTCATGAAAATAATATTGACATCCTATGCATTACTGAATCATGGCTCAAGAATTCTGACCAGGTGATACTGAATCAAATAACACCGCCAACATTCACAGCATACAACTGTCCCCAAACTCACAAATGAGGAGGAGGTGTACTAATTCTCGCCAGATCAGACCTAAGGCTCAAAACATCTACCTCTAAAAGCTCTAAATTCTGCGACTTCAACAGCACTGAAAATAAATACCTATCCATCTGCTTTATCTACCGACCCACAAGTCCTCAACTGAAGACACGTCCAACATCCTAGATATGATATATGCAGCGAACTCCCCACACAAGACTCTCATTGTTCTAGGAGACCTGAATTTCACATCTGCACCTACAACACTTGAAAGAGCATTTCACAAGGCAATGGAATCCATCCATCTCAAGCAAGTCCTCTCCGGTCCATCACATCGCTCTGGCTCTACACCAGATCGCATATTTGTGCTAACTAACACCTTGGATTACGATCTCGTGAAACAACCTAAAACCACACCAATACTATGGTGAGATCACCATGCTATACTATTCGAGCTCCATCACAATACCCACCATACATCTCGGAGAACTGAATAGCCAACCAGACGCTTCAAAGCTTTTAACAAAGAGCAATTCCTCAAAGACACCATTCAGTCCCTACCCCAAGATTTCATCGACCTGGACGAGACTGTCAACACATGGAATACCACTATCCTTGTCGCATCTCAACTCCCACCTCTAAAGAGCTCACACCACAACAAAAACAGACCTAGATCTACACCATGATATTCTAACTCCATAAGAGAATCCAAAAGGAAATTACAACAACTGGAACGCCGCTGGAGGCGGAACAAATCTGAAACTACATTGAAGCAATATCAGGAGATGCAAAAAGAATACAATAATCTAATTAACAAACATAAACAAGAATACCACACAAACCTTGTTCTAAAAGCTTGTAACAATGCCATAGAGCTCTTTAACATTGTGTACACTCTCACAAACGACCCGACCATGAAAGATGAAAGCAAGATTCACCCTCAAACCTTTGCTGATTTTCTAATAACATAAGAAAATAAGATATGCCATACTGGGTCAGACCAACATCCATCAAGCCCAGTATCCTGTTTCCAACAGTGGCCAATCTAAGTCATACGTACCCAGCAGTTTCCCCAAAAAACACAGGTTCCACAATGCTTGATATCCTGGGACCCTTCTTAATAATGGTTTATGGACCTTTCCTCCAGGAACTTGTCCAAACCTTTTTTAAACCCAGCTACACTAACAGACTTTACTACATCCTCCAGTAACAAATTCCAGAGATTGATTACACATTGAGTGAAAAAATATTTTCTTTTATTAGTCTTAAATAGTTTACCCTGTAGCTTCATTGCATGTCCCCTAGTCTTTCTATATTCTGATAATGTAAACAATCAATCTACGTTTGCCCGTTCCACTCTGTTCATTAATTTATAGACTTCTATCATATCTCTCCTCAGCCGTCTCTTTTCCAGGTTAAAGAGCCCTAACCTTTTTAGCCTTTCTTCATAGGAGTATCCTTCCATCCCCTTTACCATTTTGGTGGCTCTTCTCTGAACCTTTTCTAATAATGCTATATCCTTTTTAAGATACGGCGACTAGAATTGCACACAATATTCAAGGTGCAGTCTCACCATGGAACGATATAGAGCTATTATAATATCTTTTGTTTTATTTTCCATTCCTTTCCTTATGATACCTAGCATTCTATTCGCTGTCTTGGCCGACGCGGCACACTGGGCCGAGGGTTTTAACATGTTATCCACAATGATGCCTAAACCTTTTTCCTGGGTGGTGGTTCCTAATGTGGAACCTTGCATCTTGTAACCATAGTTTGGGTTGTTCTTTCCTAGGTGCATAACTTTGCATTTGTCCACATTAAATTTCATCTGCCATTTTGATGCCCTGTCTTCCAATTTATCAAGATCCTCTTGCAATTTTCCACAATCCTCTTGGGTTTTACAACTTTAAATAGTTTTGTGTCATCTTCAGATTTGATAACCTCACTCGTTATTCCCTTTTCCAGGTCCTTTATGAATATGTCAAAAAGCAGCGGACCAAGCACAGATCCCTTGGGTACACCACTATTCACCTTTCTCTATTGGGAAAATTGGCCATTTAGCCCTACCCTCTGCCTTCTATCTTTTAACCAGTTCCTGATCCACAATAGTACACTGCCTCCTATCCCATGACTCTTTAGTTTTGCCAAAGGTCTCTGATGAGGGACCTTGTCAAAGGCTTTCTGAAAGTCCAGATACAGTATATCAACATACTCACCTTTGTCCACCTGTTTATTCACACCTTCAAAAAAACATAACAGATTAGTAAGACAAGATCTTCCTTGTCTAAAGCCGTGTTGGCTGTCTCCCATTAGGCCATGACTATCTACATGCTGAGTAATTTTGTTCTTTATGATGGTTTCTACCATTTTTCCCAGCACTGACGTCAGGCTCACCGGTCTGTAGTTTCCCTGATCATTCCTGGAACCCTTTTTAAAAATTGGCATTACATTGGCGATCCTCCAATCTTCAGGTATTAGAGATGATTTTAATGAAAATTCACCAAGATTACTAATAGCAGGTCTGTAATCTCATATTTCAGTTCTTTCAATACTCTTGGATGTATACTATCCGGCCCAGGTGATTTGCTACTCTTCAGTTTATCTTATAGTTGTAATACATCTTCCAGATTTATTGATATTTCCTTGAATTTTTCCGCACCTTTAAATACCACTTCAATCATAGGTAACATCCCTACATCTTCCTCAGTAAAGACCGAAGCAAAGAATTCATTCAGTCTCTCCGCTATTGCCTTGTCGCCTCTTAGTGCCCCTTTAACCCCTCTTTCATCTAATAGACCAACTGACTCTCTCACGGGTTTTTTGCTACGAATGTACTTGAAAAAGTCTTTATTTTGTGTTTTTGCTTCCGCAGCAAGCTTCTTCTCAAATTCTCCCTTTGCCTGCCTTATCAATGCCTTGCATTTGACTTACCAGTGCTTGTGCTGTTTCCAGGTTTCATCGTTTGGCTCTTTTTTCCATTTCCTGAAAGATGCTTTTTTGGCAACAACAGCCTCTCTGACCTCACCTTTAAACCATGCTGGAAGTTTTTTGGACTTCCTTCCACTTTTCTTAAAGAATATCTAAGAACAGTCTTAATCACAACACACCCCATACGAGCATCCCTCTTATCGACACACCATCTGCAGATGCTGACTGCATGACTACCAATCAATGGAAGAATTTCAGCATTCCATCAACAAAACAAATAACTCAAACCATCACCACTCTAAACACCACCACTTCTCCATCGGATCCATGCCCAGTGACATGGATTAAATCCACCAAAGAAGACCTAAGCACATACATCCAAAAGATAGTAAGCACCTCTCTCACTCAGGGTTACTTGCCCAAAGCACTCAAACAATCTACTTATACACCCTATTCGTAAAACCACATCAGCTAATAGTACCGACCCCTCAACCTACCGCCCAATATCAAGCCTTCCATTCCTAGCAAAAATAACCTAAAAAATTGTTCAGAGACGGCTTCAACAACATATTGATGAACATGCCCCACTACACCCTCACCAGCATGGATTCTGCCCAAACTACGGTGTTGAAACACTTCTCATACATCTTTTTGATAACATAATCAAGGGAATAGACAAGATAAAGAAGGGCTTCTTACTAATCTTTATCGACATATCAGCCGCCTTTGATACAGTCTCTCATCACATCCTACTAAAGTGCCTAGTGGAGATTGGTCTCCAAGACACCACCATAAAATGGTTTCAATCATACCTTGAAGACAGTCAACAAAAAGTAACATCCGGTAACCTCACCTCAGCACCCTTCCGTACAATTGAAGGAGTTCCGCAAGGCTCCTCACTATCTGCACTCCTCCTTAATATATATATTCAACCTATATGCAAAATATTTAACAAATGCAAGATACAATATGCCATATATGCCGATGATATCATGGCATATACTCCTATCCACCTGGATACTCCAGACTATACCGCCATCTCAACCTGCATTCATGAAATAATGACCTGGCTTACTAACAACAACTTAAAAATCAACATAAAAAATCGGAAGCAATCATCATCACAAGGGAATCCACATTCACTCCTCCTACTACTATCAACATCTCAAATATACCAATCACTATAAAAGAAGAAGTTCGGTATCTTGGAGTGATACTAGACAAACAACTTACCCTCCAAGCACACATCAACAAGACGTCTAAAACAGCCTTCTTTAAACTAGCAATGCTCCGAAGACTAAAACCTCTTTTCAATAAAGAACACTTCCATACAGTATGCCAGGCCATCATCACACCAGTGCTGGACTACTGTAATCTCCTCTTCCAAGGTCTACCCAAACAATCCACTCGACTCCTTCAAATAGTCCAAAACACTGCTGCCCGTATTGTAGCTGGTGCATCAATACAAGACCATATAACTCCCATACTACATGATCTGCACTGGCCGCCAATCTCTTCACGAGCAAAATATAAATCAGCGCTCACCATCTTCAAGATCAAAAATAACATGTCAGCAGGAATACTACAAGAACTCATTGGAACCAAAGCAAACAAAAGACTAGACAGAAACAGCACTAAAAACACAATACCAACTCCTAGTCTATTCACAAGAACCAATAAATCCACATCCTTGAGAGCTTTCTCTCTTGCTGCCACTGCTATTTGGAATGAACTCCTGGAAAAGCTAAAGATCCACAGCTGATCTAAAATATTTCCGGAAGTTACTCAAAACCACCCTATTCATTGAACATTTCAATGAAGATCCCCAATCTCAGTAACCTTGTCTATTCCACCACATAAAGCACAGTTACTTACCTGTAACAGGTGATCTCTGGGAACAGCAGGAATAAGTCTTCACATATGGGTACGTCGGTACCGACGGAGCCTGCACGGGAATGCTCCCCAGCATCCAATCAGAAAGCTTTTGGGAACATCCCTCGCGCCTGCGCGCTGACTTCCCGCCCTTTCCACTTCTTCTCCTCAGTTGAGTTTCATAGCTGAGACAAAGGAGAGAAAGAGGAAAGGAAGATAGATAGATAGGTGCAACTCCTAGGGGAGGTGGGTGGGTTGTGAAGACTTATTCCTGCTGTTCCCAGAGATCACCTGTTACAGGTAAGTAACTGTGCTATCTCCAGGAACAAGCAGGAATGAGTCTTCACATATGGGGACTCCCTAGCTAGAGATGCCAGGGGGAGATCCCATAAAATGCATGTTCCTGGATCAGGAGTGCATTTCCCACACAGGAATCTCCAGCATCCCATGAGGGAATGGAGGGTAGGAGTTGAGAATAGAAGAGCTGTAAGGAAAACAGCAAACCCAAGGACTACAGGAGAGGAGTCCATGGCATGTATGATAAGTACCTTTAAAATTATAATATGGAGCTTACCTACTGGATTGTAGGAAGTAGAAAGCGTGATGGAGTCTACTGGATATGCAGTAGCGGAATCCTCAAGGTGACCTCACAGCAGTGAGGGTGAAGGTCCAGACCTGGAATTAGGAGGTGATCCAGGTGTCAACTGGGGTAGGAGTAGAACGGCAGGTCTTCAATGGAAAGCTTTATGAGAAAAGCTGAAAACTCTTTTAGGTACAGAGTCATAATATTGAGGACTAAAAGAAGAAGACTGACCGATTTGGACAACTAGCCCAGTCTTGGAGGGAAGAAGGGGTATGAAAAAAAGGCCCATATTCCCAAGGAGAACAATGTGTACTCAAAACAATGAAGATGTACACTGTCTTTCCTAGCTAAGGAGAGATAGGAAAGATATTGAAGCTTGAATCTTCAAGGATAGGGAGACCTAGAGCAAAGCGGAAGCTGTTATCACCACAGTAGTGGTTGTGTGCATAACAGTCCCCACATACTAAGGAACAGTATGAAAAAGGGAGCTCACTGTCTGTAACCTCTGAGAAAGGTACAAATTGCTATAGCATAGACAGTGAGGAGATAGTATGTAATACATATCGATCTATAAAAAGTCTCCCAACAGATACATATATATATATATATATAGGGAGATAGATAGATATATACCTATATATATATATGTATATCTAGATATGCAGAAATATGTATGAACATATATATATAGGTGGATATATATATACATATGGGGGCTGTCGCCGCCTTCCCCCACCTAGGCGGTTGCCTGACGAGGAAAGGGGGCTGCACTTTCAATATTTATTTAATATGAACTCCTAGGGCATAGGCCTCTGGGAGTTGTAGTTCCTTGAGCATTTGATTGTAGTTGTAATAAAGAGATTTAGCCGAGGTTTGAAAGCAACACAGGAAATTTTATTCGCCTCCCTTGTTTAACAGGAACTTCTAAGGAAGCTTGGCATAACACATGTAAAGACTTTTTCCACAAGAAATAAAAGGTTGGTAAACTTTCCACAGATATCAATTGCCCTTGCTTGCTTCAACAAGGCAATGATTGCTTTCTTCAAAATAAAGGTTTCAGTTCACAGTCCTTTACTGCAATAATTGTCCATTGAAGACTTTCATACAGCAATACTCATGTAATAAACTTTTCTTCTTTGCTTCAACTTAATCAGGGTTTTAATTAGTTGCTCTAGAGACCTTAGGCATTACTCCTTAACAAGTCTCCTGCTTTTAAAACAGCAGCCACACTAATTAAAACTTTCTTTCCTTTTCAGAACATACATGCACATAAAACAAACTGGAATCTCTTCAAGCTTATAACTCAGAAGATTCTCATTTTACCCTTATGGATAAATCACATTCCATTTCTTGATCAGGTTGACTTAATTCACTATCACCTTCTCCAACTTCCATTGACTCACATTCAGAGCAATCAGGTTCTGCAGCTTCGTTGAACAACCTAATCAGCTGTTCCCCTCGAGACCTCTCTTGGGACTCAGAGCTGCTATCAAAGCAAGGTAATTCCTGATCTTTTACCAAACGTTTCCACAGTTTTAAAGCATTCAGGCTTTCTCTGTTAAGAGGTTTTCTTACCAGCCCTTCTTGAGGTGAGATTCTTGGATTCAGCGTCTCCTGGTAAGCCCTTATGATTGAGTCACTCCCAGCAATCTCTCCTGGCTTAAACCTCCGGGTTTTTGAACCTACTGCAGGCTTCCTATAGCCCTGGTATCGGTCCAAACACTGGAGCTGGCTTTGGGGATACTCTTCCCTCAAACTGGTGTCTGAGAACCTTTCTCTAGACTCCTGGCTAAAATCTTTACTTGCAGTTCCTTTTAGGATTCTCCTCAGCACTGTTTCACTGCCACTTCCCTGGCCATGCTGGTTCCTGCATAGATTAGCCCTTCCGTCTCTCTTCCTCGTGTAATGCTGATGCTCATGCTCAGACTGAGGTTCCTTCCCAGACTCCGTCTCTGAATCAGACTCAGCTCTCGCTCCCGCTCCTGCTCCACTCCTCCCTGTTCTCTGGGGCTTATATGAGTGGGTCTGGCCTGTATCTTTCCACCCCACCCCCAGCTGTCTTAGATTGCCACCCTCAGTTACCATGGAGCTGGGGCGTGGCCTTAGGACAGCAGCTTTGGACAGGTTTTTTTCATTCTTAGCTGCACTTTTAAAGTGACAATTCCCTGCACTTTCCTTCTGACTGGAGGAAACTGCTAGTGTTTTCTCTATTTCCATAGGCACTGGGCTAGCTTCGCCACCACAGGGCATAAACTATACACACACAGCTTACAGACATATGTATGTAGAGGCATATATAGAGATATTCACATACATGACAATAATAATAATATTAATAAATCTTGCTCTCAACCGGCCAAGAGAACTCTTCTCAATTGTGAAAACACTAACAAAAACACATAACCCAGAACCTAACCAAGAAACTATAAGCGTACAAACCTTAGCATCACATTTTGCTGAAAAACTAAAGGTAAAATCTTACTCTCCAACCACCACAATAGGATCTATACAGGACAGTAACTATGAATGGACAACCTTTCACAAGGTTGAACGAAAACAAATCCTTAATATTATAACAATGATCAACACCACAACCTCTCCGCTTGACCCATGCCCGGTGTCATGGATCAAGTATACTAAGGACTTCCTTGCAGAAAACATCCAATACATAGTAAACCAATCACTCTCAGAAGGAACTATGCCCAACGCCCTAAAGCTCTCCTCGATCCGTCCCATAATAAAAAACAATAAACTAGACCCAAAAGACCCCAACTCTTACAGGCCAATAGGCAGCATATCTCTAATCGCCAAAATAATAGAAAAAACCATACAACTCCAACTACAGGACTACATAGATGAGCACAACCTCCTTGATGCGCATCAATTTGGATTCCGCCCCTTCCATGGAGTTGAAACCCTCCTAATCACGCTGACAGACCTCCTCATCAGAGGTACTAATGAAAATAGCAAAGGTTTCCTTCTCCTCTTTATAGACCTATCTGCCGCATTCGACAGCATCAATCACAATACACTCATCAACAGACTAGAAAATTTAAAAATAGGAGGGACAGTCCTTGAATGGTTCAAATCATACATCTTACACAGATTAATACGGATACAATTAGGTAAAGAAACATCAGAAACTTTCACTCAAGGTCAGGGTATCCCTCAAGGATCAGCCCTCTCCTCCCTCCTCTTCAATCTATACCTCCAGCCTATTACAAACATATTCAAGAAGTATAAAATCAACCATTTCATATACGCGGATGATATCATGCTTGCCATCCCCATAAACCCCAACAACCCCAAATATGATAACTTACTCCAGTGCATGAATGAGACTACCACATGGCTTGAAGACAATCACCTAAGCATCAATCTCAAAAAAACAGAAGCAATGTTCATAACGAGAAAAGCTGACACTGACTACAACTACCCTACCACAATCACAATAAGTAACACACCAATACCTGTTACAAAGGAGGTAAAGTAACTTGGAATAATTCTGGACCACTCACTCACCATGCTCTCACACATAAAACATACAGTAAAAACCATATTCTATAAACTCAAGACAATACAACATCTGAGACCCCTACTCAACACACATGACTTTAGATCAGTAGTCAACTCCCTCATCACCCCCCACTTTGACTACTGTAATAGTCTCCTAAACGGCTTACCACTAAAGAATATATACCTCCTCCAAAGGACCCAAAACATATGCGCCAAGATGATCACAAAAGCCAAACTAACAAACCATGTGACCCCAATACTATTAGACCTGCATTGGCTCCCCATAAGCAGCCGAATAAAATATAAAATCCTCCTAACTACTTTTAAACTCATTAATAACATCTCTCCCTCACAATTATCTACTCTAATACACCCCCCATCAGAAACTAGAACGCGCAGACAGAATGCAACCCATTCCCTCAACATAAAAACAAATTTCAGAAAAACTAAAGCAACAACAAGTGATAGAGCCTTCTCCTTTGCTGCCCCCACCCTCTGGAATGAAATTCCATTAACCCTCCGCATGATAAAGGACCTTCACCAATTCAAAAAGGAACTAAAAACATACCTCTTTACAAAACACTTTGAGATCCCCTACCAACAAAAAACCTCTCCAATACAATCACAGAAACACATCCACAGTACTCAAGACAGAACAAATGACTAACACAAGAAAGCTACTCACCCAAACAGACGACTATATCACTTTTGTAAATAACTACTGGTAATTAACTATGTTATGTTCCATGTTTTATAACCTGTACATAGTTTCAAAAATATGTTATATGTAACTAAACATGTATATAGTTAAAATATTGTTCCATGTAAAGTATACGGAAATATACTAATTTTTTGTTTAATGTAAACCGCCCCTGATCTCTGGAAGGGGCGGTATAGAAGAAACTGTTAAATAAATAGATAAATAAATAAATAAAATAAGTCTGAGAATACACTAAGCCCCATAAGAACATTCACATGGGGAATGTGAAGGGGAAAGATTCATTCAATAACAAGAGGGTGAAACCCACTTGACAGATATATAGAGAATCTATTTCCGTGGGCTAAGAGGATGCAGGAATACAATCCAGTAAAATAACCAGAATGGTTGCGTGAAAAACAGAGGATAATATCAGTCTGTAAAGAGCAAGTCGGGAGTCCTTTAGAACTCTGACATGATAGATGGGTTGCCACATCCTAGGAAAAGGAGATGGCTAGAAAGAAGATAATGTGAGAAGCCTAAGTGAGTAGGATTATCCAAGATAGATGAGGACTAGCTTGGAATCACTACTGAGGCTAGACAAAAATTGTGGAAGATAGACTGGAACTTGTGGAAAAGTACCAGTAGTTCAATCACTGGAACTCCTGCATGCACAGCAGCTGAAAAAGACAGCAGAGAAAATCTTCTTGTGCAAAACAAAAAGAAACAGACAAAGGGAGAGGAGATATTCCTGTCCCTGCCTGATGAGTTATCTTGAGAATGTATTCAAGGAAATAAAAAGTCTACACTGGAATGAAAGGCTAGAGAAGCTTTTCAGTATGGTACCACTCAGTCAGGGGAAACCCTGGATGAGAGGGTAGAGAAAACAGGTAATTTGAGGGTGACTTACCCATAGGGCGAGTCAGCTGAAGGAAAAAATGTTCATGTTGGGACAGAAACTATCATGGGATAGCTGTAACTTCCCTTCTTGGTAGTAAGAAGAGGAGAATTCTGTAACCCATGGACAAGAATATCCTGACAGCTTAGCATACTGAAAAAGGAAAACTCCAGTGTAGAGCTTTAAGAAAAAACAGTGAACAAACTTCTGTTAAGAAGAAGTTAACTGTAGATTGTAACCCTCAGAACCTATGGTTGCTGGGCATGTTGAGACTGGCTAGAGTTTGGAAACTTCAGACTAGGACGAGGTGTCCCTTGCTTGGGCACCTCTGGATGATGGGCAGGAGAAGAGTGAAACCTTCTTTTCTTAGGGAAAGAAGGCTTGGTAAGACATTTCCTACCTCCTGTGGAAGAAGAAGGCTGAGAATGGTCTCCAGAACCAGGGAAGTCAGTGGAGCAATGAGCAACCTGACGTAAAGCCTCCTTATTGAAGAGATTTTCTCCAGTACAAGGAGAATTACCCAGTGTATGTTGTGCCCATCTGTTCAAGTCAGAAGCTTGGAGCCAGGCTCTACGACATGCTCCAATGGCAATAGCAGAGGATCTGCTAACAGACTCAAAAGAGTCTAGAGAAGCACGAGAAAGAAACCAAGAGATATTCCGGCTATGACTAAGAAGCAAGGAATAGTCAGCAGCCTTAGGCTCTGACAAAAAAGGATTCAAAAGAGATAATTTCTTTGTGACCTCCTGGAGTGTTAGACTCATATAAAATATATAAGAAATAATTCTTGATGCCAGCATAGATGTTTGGAAGGTTTGACGTCCAAAGGCATCAAGTACTCTAGAAGCACGACCTGGCGGATAAGAAGAATGCTTCTTCTTGCTTTTTACCTTCCTCATTGCTGATTCCACTACAATGGAATAATGGGGAAGTTGATTCTTTTGAAACCCTGGAGAAGGGGGCACCTGATACAGAACATTAGTTGCTGTAGAAGGTGAGGGAACCCTTAAAGGTGATTCCCATATTCTCAGAAGAAGATCCTGCAAAGAATGATGTAAAGGAAGCATTATATTTCCCTTTTCTGCAGGAGAGCCTTGGTTAAGATTACAGCCAGGGATAGGAATAGCAAGAAAGGTTGCCATGTCAAGGAGAAACTTCTGAAAAGAAGGATCTCCAATGGGAACCATCCCTGGGAAGGCTAAGGTTGAAGATGCAGCCTGAGCACCAGAGGATGTACTGGTCTGGTGCAGAAAAAGAACCTTACTAGATGGATAATGATACTGGCAGTCACGACTTGAGGCAGTTAGTACTGCATCGTCTATGCCAGGTATCGATTCCAAACTAGGCATAGAAAGGATCGATAGCACCGATGTAACTGCAGGAATCGACATCGATACCGATACTGGTAAAGGCATCGAGGCCGTCATCGGAGGCTGCTCAAGTGGTACCGAGGTTACCAGAGAGTCTTGGTGAGTATCCTCGGTACTGCGTATCCGGAAACGATAAGGGTCGGTTCCAAGGCACGTCGGTACCCAGTCATCTAGACTAGATATCGATTCCAGACTCGGCATCGAAGGGAGCGAGTCCACCGATGCATGTCTAGAGTGCACCGACGTCGGTGGTGGTACCAGCGATGCTGATACAGGGAAGTCAGTCTGGGTCGTATCAATCGGTCCTGAAGGTACCGAGGACGCCAGATGACGATTCCTGGTGAAGAGTGGAACACTCGACACCGGTGCCGATGCTGGGGTATCAGTACCGCTCGAAGCGGATACCACCCCCGAGCATGGCTTAGATACAGGAAAGTCAATCTGGAATGTATCGATCAGTCCCGAAGGTACCGAGGATGCCAGATGACGATCCCTGGTGAAGAGTGGAACACTCGACACCGGAGCCGATGCCGGGGTATCGGTACCGCTCGAAGCGGATACCACCACCGAGCATGGCTTAGGAAAGTCAATCTGGAACGTATCGATTGGTCCCGAAGGTACCGAGGATGCCAGATGACGATCTCTGGTGAAGAGTGGAACACTTGACACCGGTGCCGATGCCGGGGTATCGGTACCCCTCGAAGCGGATACCACCCCCGAGCACGGCTCAGGTATGTTCTGTGAGGGGTGAGCCCCAGGAACAACCTGAAACCCCTGAAATGCTTTGGAGCCCGAAGACTCCCGCTGGGGTTTTAATGCCAATGGGGTCTTGAGGGCAAGGCCGGAGCCGTCATCATGCGTGGCATGAGACCTACCACTCAAGGATTGGCAAGTCTTAACAGACTGTTTGTGGGTTACCTGATCCTGTAGAGAAGAAAAACCCGGTGCCCTCACTGCAGGAGGGAAAACAGTATCGAGGGAAACTCGAAAGAGGGAAGGTCTTCTCTCAGTATTGCAGCCTGATAGTTCAGGGGAAAAAGGGTCAGGACCCAAACAGGTTAGACACCAGTGATTGGAGTCTAAAAAGAAAACTGTGTTTCCACAGTGAAGGCACTTCTTAGGAGAAGAAGGCTCCATGATGGAGAGGCCTTGTAGGCCCAAAACGTTAAGACAGAAACAGAGGGAAAAATCTCTCTGAGTTTAAGAAAAAAGGAAAGAAAAAACCACCGGCAGTACCGGTGTCGGCGGGAAAACAGCCGCGACCACAAGAAAAAAGTTTCTGCGGTGACAGGAGGACGTCCTGCCGGCTCCGCGGAAAAACGAAAACTGAGTAGAAGAAGTGGAAAGGGCGGGAAGTCAGCGCGCAGGCGCGAGGGATGCTCCCAAAAGCTTTCTGATTGGATGCTGGGGAGCATTCCCGTGCAGGCTCCGTCGGTACCGACGTACCCATATGTGAAGATTCATTCCTGCTTGTTCCTGGAGATACTGATTTACACAAACCAAGCTATCTGCACCACTCCCCCTCCTATTACTCATACTATGATGTATATAGTTTACTCCCAACTAACCCTACCCTTTGTTTACATAAAAATCTTTGGAGATTATATCTTGAATTATGTAGTTACAAGAATCTGTTTAAGTTTTTGATATGTGATGCTACTGTCACAATTGAAAGTTCTTTGTAAAAGTTATTGTTTATAATCAAATGTTCTTTGTAAAAGTTGAAGTTGAAGTTGAAGTTAATGTAAACAGCCTTGATTAAATGAAAAGGTGGTATATAAAAACTGTTAAATAAATAAATAAAATAAATAAATGTCCAGTCTTAGCCCTCCCCATCAGTCCTTTCCAATCCTATTCCAGCTCCCCATCAGTCCATTTCCAGTCCAAGTTTCCCCCATCATCCAATATCCAGTCCTAGCCCCTCCATCAGCCCATTTCCAGTCCTATTCCAGCCCCCATCAGCCCATTTTCAGTCCAAGCTCCCGCCCATCAGCCCATTTCCAGTCCTATGCTAGCCCCCCCCCCCCCCCCCTGCTGAAGAGCTCCGCGGCTGTCTAAGGAGCTTCAGAGGGAGCTGGGGAAATCTGTGCAAGGTCCCGGCTCCCTCTGCACAGCCGCCAGTGTGAAGAGTATTTTCCCTCACGCTGGCGGCTGTTTCTGTGAAGCATGCTGAATGCCGGGAAAGGTTAAAGGCCATTTCCCAGCACTTGCCACTTGCATGCTTCACAGAAACAGCCGCCAGCATGAGGAAAAATACTCTTCATGCTGGCGGCTGTGCAGAGGGAGCCGGGGCCTTGCACAAGCTTCCCTGGCTCCCTCTGAAGCCGTCCATTTGTGTGAGAATAAAGTTTGCGCGGGGCCCCCTGAAGCGTGGTGCCCTGTGCGAACATTCTCGCACAATGGACGGGCCGACCCTGCAATCTATATGACAATTATATAGACAATGCAACCTTGGGGTGGATGGAGTGAGGGGTAGGGTGAGAGGTAATTTAAGTGTCCCTGGCCAGTAGGCCTTATATGAACTGAGGGCACACTTAGATTTCTGATTTAAAAAGACAATGCAAGGAATGTAGGCAAGTTAAATATTCCTAAACTTATAACCAAAATTAAGGTTGTTTGCCACTAGACTATAGATGAAGGTGACCGTGAACAGATAGAAATGGGATAAAGACAGAAAGATAGGAAGAGCAAGGTTTTTTTATTAGGGGTTTTTTTTGGTTTTGTGTTTGTCTTTCTCCCTTGGTGCAGTTACCCTAACACAGCACAGTGCCTAAGTAGTCTTATAAGAGAATAAAACAGGTAATAAACAGGCAAGGAAAATTTATATTAAAAAAACAGCCAAATAGTAAAGTTTCAAAGCTTAGTTTTGTAGAGTCTCTTGGAATTGTGATGACAAAGAAGGAAGAGGGTTTTGGATTTGTTAGGAACTGGACAACATTCTGGGGAAAGGAGGTGCTTTTTCAAAAGGATGGGCTCCACCTTAACCAGGGTGGAATGAGGCTGCTAGCATTAACCTTTAAAAAGAAGATAGATTTTAAACAAGATAATAGGGAAAGCCGACAGTCGCCCAAGAGCACTGTTCCCTCTAAGCTGTGTGCATGTGCGCGCCACACACCTCGCCGAGTGAGCGCACATACTTTACAACAGAGCGCACAAAAATTATGGCTCTGATTCTGATAGAAAACAACACAGACGTCTTAAAAGTTAAAAGTTATGATTGTAATTACTAGAAATTTCCCGCTTCATTTAGTAATCGTCTATTTTCATTTAATCTGATTAAAATCAATGTGGTGTACATACTGTATTCTGACGTGTAGTCAATTTTTAAAGTATATAACTCTGAGTGTCGTTATGTGGCGCACAAAAATTTAACCTTCCTTCAAAAGCTGCACACAGCTGATATTTTATGCGCACACAGCCTACAGAAAATTAGAGGGAACATTGCCCAAGAGTGCATGACTTGGAAGGATGTATCCTTGAAGTATAGTAGCAAAAGAAGGACATTAAGGTATCCTCCAGTAACAAATTACAGAGTTTGATTACGTATTGAGTGAAACAATATTTTCTCTTATTAGACTTAAATAGGTTACCCTGTAGCGTCATTGCATGTCCCCTAGTCTTTCTATATACTGATGATGTAAACAATAGATCTACATTTACCCGTTCCACTCCATTCATTAATTTATAGACCTCTATCATATCTCCCCTCAGCCGTCTCTTTTCCAGGTTGAAGAGCCCTAACCTTTTAAGCCTTTCCTCATAGGGGTATTCTTCCATCCCCTTTACCATTTTGGTGGCTCTTCTCTGTACTTTTTCTAATTCCACTATATCCTTTTTAAGATACGGCGACCAGAATTGCACACAATATTCAAGGTGCAGTCGAACCATGGAACGATACAGAGGCATTATAATATCATTGTTTTTTTTCTCCATTCCTTTCCTTATGATTCCTAGCATTCCATTTGATTTATTGGCCGCCGCTGCACACTGGGCGGAGGATTTCAACGTATTATCCATGATAACGCATAAATCTTTTTCCTGGGTGGTGGTTTCTAAGGTGATACCTTGCATCCTGTAAATATAAAGTTTGGGTTGTTCTTTCCGAGGTGCATAACTTTGCACTTGTCCACATTAAATTTCATCTGCCATTTGGATGCCCAGTCTTCAAATTTTTCAAGGTCCTCTTGCAGTTTTTCACAATCCTCTTGGGTTTTAACTTTAAATAATTTTGTGTCATCTACAAATTTAATCACCTCACTCGTTATTCCCATTTCCAGGTCATTTATGAATATGTTAAAAAGCAGAGGGCCCAGCACAGATCTCTGGGGTACTCCACTATTCACCTTTTTCCAATGAGAAAATCGGCCATTTAGCCCTACTCTCTGCCTTCTATCTGTTAACCAGTTTCTGATCCACATTACTACACTACCTCCAATTCCATAACTTTTTTTTTTGTAATTTAAATTTTATTAACTTTTCAACCAGGTTACACTGCTTAAAACATACACCAGCGGCTGCACCTCCCCCCCTCATTACAATTCGCACCGCCACTCCCACCTACCCCACCTTCCAACACTACAAAACTCACAGACAATATCTAGCAACCTTATATCAAAACAACCATCCAATCCAAAACCCTCCCTCCCCGCCCAGACCGTGCCCAGTTTTCCCATTGACACCCTTGGTTTATCCCCCTATCCGGACTACTGCCCATCCGGACCCTATTCTTCTCCCTAGGTGCTCAGCCCAGCTCCTCTGGAAAGTCCCCCCACCCCTCCTCCCCCTAGCCCCCCTCCATCCCTCCCCATCCTACCCCAGCCCACTTATCCCACCACCCATTGACTCCACCCCTCCTCCCTCCACTCCTCATAGGCTTGCCATTTTCCATGTGTTTCGCTCTCTGACCCCTCCTATGTGCGCTCACCAAACTCATATGCCAAAGACTCTCTATTCTACCCATTATCTCCCCATCATAGGGCCCTCCACCGCTTTCCAACTTTGTAATATAGCCAGTCGGCACGCTACCACACAATAATGCCAGAACCTGGTATGCCCTATAGGTCCCTCTTCCTCCCCATCCAACAGACCAATACTACCCTTATCGAGCTTCATTTGCTCCCCCTTCACCTCCTGATAAAACTTACCTACTTCCTCCCACACCCGCTGTATTTTGGGGCATGCCCCAATCATATGCACCAGGTCACTCCATTGCCCACACCCCCTCCAGCAATTGCTGTCTCTATCGCTACAGATGGCTTGAAGCCGGGCTGGCATCCACACCATTCTCAACCAAATTTTTAAACAGTTCTCTACCAGCGTTGTGCCCCACATCAGTCTACGCTCGCTTTAGTATATATCCCTCCATCTTGCCTCCTCCCACGAACCTCCAATTTCCGCCTCCCATTTCTCTTGCCACCCTACTTTACCTCCCCTGTCATTATTCAGTAGTTTATACAACTTGGAGATCATGCCTTTAAGATTATCTGTCTTTTCCATGAGCACCTCGAACTCAGTACTCCTCCTAGCTAGTCCCCTCTCACCTCTCCCCGCTGCAAAAAGTGCCACAACTGTATATAAGCATAGTACTCTTTGTCTAGTACCCCAAACTTGTCTAATTCCTGAAAAGGTACCAACATCCCCCTTCTATCCACCACCTGTCCCACTCTCACCAGACCCCTATCTGCCCACGCTTTGAAGGTCCCCCCTCTCATTCCTGGCTCGAATCCAGGCATTCATTGCAAGTGCATCTCCCGCGACCAGCCCTTATCTTGCGTCAGTAATCTCTTCCATTTTTCCCATATGTCCCAAGTTACGTCTTTGTGCGGGTTCCTCGCTCGTTTCCCCCCTTTAATTCATAAACTGCCCCAGACCTCCGCCTCTAAATTCTCCCCTCTATCTCTTTCCATATACCCCCATTGCGGTGTCTCCACACTGTCCCGCCACACAAACACAGTCTTCAACTGCGCTGCCGCATAGTAATGCGCTAAGTTCGGGACCCCTAGCCCTCCATCCTCTCGTGCTCTAAACATCGTCACCCGACTCACTCGAGGGGCCTTTCCCACCCATATAAACCTCATGAGTAGGTCCTGGAGCTCTTTAAGGACCCGCCCTGTAATTTTGCTCGGCAATGCCATAAAGACAAACAGAATCCGCGGTAAGACATTCATCTTGATTGTGGCTATCCTTCCCAACCAGGATAGGTGTAACCCCTGCCATCTCGCCAGATCCTCCCTTAGGTTCTTTAACAAGGGCTTATAATTCCAATCGCTAAGACCTCTCAGGGAATTCCCCAGTTGTATTCCCAGGTATCTGAAGCTGCCCCTCACCCATTTAAAGGGAAATGCCTCCCGTAGCCTCTGTTCCAGCCCCTCCCCTAGGTTGAACCCCAAAATTTCTGTCTTACTCACATTCAGCTTATACCCCGCTACCTCACTATATCTCCCAAAAGCTTTCATTAGGTTTGGCAGACTCCAAAATGGCTTACTCAGTGTAAAGATCACATCGTCCGCAAACAATGCCACCTTGCTGAGCTGATCTCCCACCCGCACCCCTTCTATATCCCTCTGTTTCCTAATATACGCCACCAGAGGCTCAATAACTAACGCAAGCAGCAGTGGCGACAGTGGGCATCCCTGCCTCGTCCCCCTGCCCAAACAGAAACTGTCTGAAAAGCCCCCATTTATCCGAATCCTGGCTCTCGGACTGTTATACAGTGCCTTTATCCACCCTAGGAACCGCCCTCCTAGTCCCATTTTCTCCAGCACCTGCCACATAAAACCCAACTCCACCCTATCAAATGCCTTTTCGGCATCTACCGTTAAAAAAAACGCCTCCCTCCCCATATTTTGAAGGACTAGAAAGGGGGACTGTTACTTCTGGAGAGAAATCTGCAACTGTGAGTATATACTTCTGGTAATTTTCTAAAAAGAATTCTTTGTATTAAAGCTACTTAATTTGTGAACCCACTGTTTTTTGTTGGATCAGTTAGGGCCTAGTAGCAGCAATTAAAGTTTGAATTTAAAACACAGAGGAGAACTTTCTGGTTACATTTCATACCCAGCAGAGAGCTTGTAGTTTAAATTTAATAGTCACTCAGGGCCAAGTAACAGCAAAGTACTTTTAGTTTAAATTTAACACACAGAAGAGAGCTTTCTGGTTACATTTGGAACCCAGCAGAGAGCTTGTAGTATACATTAAATAGTCACTCAGGGCCTAGCATCAGAAAAGTACTTTTAGTTTTAAAACACAGAAGAGAGCTTTTCTGGTTAAATTTAGAACCCAGCAGAGAGCTTGTAGTTTAAATTTCATAAGAAGTTAGAGCCTAGCAGCAGCTAAGAGCTATAATGTAAATCAAATCAGAATTTAGTTTACCTCAGGAGCACAAGACAGGGTACTGTGTAGCAGCCCTCTTTTAATAAGTGTTATTTCCCTCCCACCCCTGGGATAATCATAGCTTTATAGGTATTTACATATCTTAAAAGACAGGAGGTGCTTTCAGGTGAAGCTCATTACCCAAATCAGTCATACACTAAGGACCTGAGATTAATTAAGCTTCAGGTGAACAAGGTATATTAAACGTATTTAGGTACAGTTTTATTGGTATAAATACCCATAGCAACCCCTAGTAAGTAAGAACTTAAAGATCTAGACACAAACTTAAAACTAAGATGCAGACAGCAGTCCAGCAGCGGGATGGGGGCTTTCCAGTCTTTTGCATTGAGTGTCACATGTATGATTTTCTCCCAGTTGGTGAGAGGTCTTACGTGTGCACTAGGTGCAAGGAGCTCTTTTCTCTCAGAGAACAAGTCCGTTCTCTAGAGGCTAAAGTAGCAGACTTGGAAAACATAAGACAGACAGAGAGGTACATAGACGAGACCTACAGGGATATAGTCCTGAAGTCCCACCTCCAGTCTGGCAGCACCCCTGTTGCCATGGAGGAGAAAGGTCATGTGACAGGAGAGCATCACCCTGGTGTGGCAGGAAGTGATCCTGTAACTAGGACCTGTCCTCCAGGTGATGTAAAACCCTCTCGAACCGAGGACGTTTCTCCAGGGCCATGTGCCCATGAGGGAAGGGTTAGGACAGCCGTTATAGTTGGTGATTCGATCATTAGGCATGTAGATAGCTGGGGGGCTGGTGGACGTGAGGATCGCCTGGTAACATGCCTGCCTGGTGCGAAGGTAGCGGACCTCATGCGCCACCTAGGTAAGGTCTTAGATAGTGCTGGGGAGGAGTCTACTGTCTTGGTACATGTCGGTACCAAGTCGGTACATGTCGGTACCAATGACATAGGAAAATGTGGTAGGGAGTTTCTGGAGGCAAAATTTAGGCTTTTAGGTAGGAAGTTGAAATCCAGAACTTCCATGGTAGCATTCTCCGAAATGCTTCCTGTTCCACGTGCAGGACCCAAAAGGCAGGCAGAGCTCCGGAGTCTCAATGCGTGGATGAGACAATGGTGCAGAGATGAGGGTTTTGGATTTGTTAGGAACTGGAGAACATTCTGGGGAAAGGAGGGGCTCTTCCGAAGGGATGGGCTTCACCTTAACCGGGATGGAACCAGGCTGCTGGCATTAACCTTTAAAAAGGAGATAGAGCAGCTTTTAAACTAGATATTAGGGGAAAGCCGACAGTCGCCCAAGAGCGGATGGTTCGGAATAATGTATCCTTGAAGGATACTACCAAAAGCAGAGAGGTTCCACAAAAGAGTAAAGTAGCCCAAATGCCCTCAAGTATGGAGCAGACAGAGCTTAAAGATCCCAATTTACCAATGTCTAACAATAGCCGAATTAACATGAATAAAATACATTCTCTAAAATGCTTGTATGCAAATGCTAGAAGTCTAAAGAATAAGATGGGAGAGTTAGAATATATAGCACTAAATGAAAGGTTAGATATGATTGGAATATCAGAGTCATGGAGGAAGGAGGACAACCAGTGGGACACTGTGATACCTGGGTACAAACTATATCGTAATGATAGAGCTGATCAAATTGGTGGAGGGGTTGCGCTCTATGTTAGAGAGGGCATTGACTCAGAAAGGATTAAAGTTTTGCAGGAAACAAAATCTGCTGTAGAATCTATATGGATTGAAATTCCATATAAAAGGGGAAGGCAATGGCAGTGGGGGTGTACTATCGAGCACCTGGCCAGAATGACCAAATGGATGATGAAATGCTCAAAGAAATCAAGGAAGCTAACAAAAGTTACAGCACAGTAATAATAATGGGTGATTTCAATTACCCCGGTATCGACTGGGTCAGTGTCACGTCAGGACATGCTAGGGAGATAAAGTTCCTAGATGAAATAAATGACTGCTTCTTGGAGCAGCTGGTTCATGAACCAACCAGAGGGGAAGCCATATTAGACCTAGTCCTTAGTGGAACACCAGATCTAGTGCAAGAGATAAGGGTGTTGGGGCCACTTGGCAATAGTGATCATAGCATGATCGCCTTTGATTTAATTAGTGGAGGAGGGATAGTAAGGAAATCCACAGTACTACCTTTTAACTTTCGAAAGGGAGACTATGATAAAATGAGGAAAACAGTTAAGAAAAAACTAAAAGGAGCAGTTGCAAAGGTTAAAGACGTACATCAAGCTTGGGTGTTGTTGAAAAATACTATCTTGGAAGCCCAGACCAGCTGTATTCCACGCTTTAAGAAAAGTGGAAGGAAGTCCAAAAACCTGCGAGCATGTTTTAAAGGTGAGGTCAGAGAGGCTGTTGTTGCCAAAAAAGCATCTTTCAGGAAATGGAAAAAAGAGCCAAACGACGAAACCTGGAAACAGCACAAGCACTGGCAAGTCAAATGCAAGGCATTGATAAGGCAGGCAAAGAGAAAATTTGAGAAGAAGCTTGCTGCGGAAGCAAAAACGCGAAATAAAGACCTTTTCAAGTACATTCGTAGCAAAAAACCTGTGAGAGAGTCAGTTGGTCCATTAGATGATAAAGGGGTTAAAGGAGCACTAAGAGGCGACAAGGCGATAGCGGAGAGACTGAATGAATTCTTTGCTTCGGTCTTTACTGAGGAAGATGTAGGGATGTTACCCATGACTGAAGTGGTATTTAAAGGTACGGAAGAATTGAAGGAAATATCGATACATCGGGAAGATGTCTTACAACTATTAGATAAACTGAAGAGTAGCAAATCACCTGGGCCGGATGGTATACATCCAAGGGTGTTGAAAGAACTGAAATATGAGATTGCAGAACTGCTTTCAGTAATCTGTGAACTATCATTAAAATCATCTCTAATACCTGAAGATTGGAGGATCGCCAATGTAACACCAATTTTTAAAAAGGGTTCCAGGGGTGATCCGGGAAACTACAGACCGGTGAGCCTGACATCAGTACCGGGAAAAATGGTAGAAACCATCATAAAGAATAAAATTACTCAGCATGTAGATAGTGTCGCCACTCACCCTCCCAGAGGCCTTAGTGTGGGTAAGGTGAGCGGGGAAGTGTTCTTCTTGAGGCTGTGAACCACTATTTTGAGGCTTGGTAAAGCCTTCTGGGTATTGTAGTTCAGTAGCTTATGAAGTAAATAGTTGTGCACGAGATAGTAAGGTAAAAATAGGATTTATTCCCTTCCCAGGGTTGGATTTTAACCTTGAAAATACAGCAACATAAAGTCCATACTTCTGGTACAATGAAACAAAAGGATAACCAAACTTAGGCAGTGCTTGTCTTCAGCTTCTTAAGGTAACACAAAAAGGCACAGAAAACAGTTTAACTTCCAAACACTCTTTGGACTGTTTTCCTTCTTATAATAATATAGTAATACTAGCATAGAGAGTGTATGCTGTCTGACAGCGTGTACGTACAGTCCATCAACATCTCCGTGTCTGGAGCTTGGTAAAAATCACATTGCATACCATCAATGTCCTCCTCAGCTTCCCGTGGGGTGAACACTTTTCCCTGCTTAATCACTTCCTCTGCAAAGGGTAAAAGATTCCCTTCCCCCAACAGCCTAGAAGAGCCTGGGTGTTTACCATAATTACTGTTGGCTCTTTCGCACAGCTCCTGGTATGTACAAGGAAGTGGGTTAGATTCCTCTGCTCTGCTATTAGGTGGTATTTTCCTACCTTCCAGCAAACTCCTTTCCAGGAACCTCCCTTGGCTGCAACACGGCTCAAGTTAAAACTTTTCCTTTCTGCTTTGCCTGGGTTTTCTCACAGGCTCAGCTTCAGGGGAATAAACTTTTCCTTCAGAGTACTTAGCATTATAAGGCTGAGGCTGCCTTACCCGGGTTTTAAAGCAATGTTCCTTGCTTTCTGTAGAATAGAGTTCCTCAGTGCACTGACCAGCCGTGCACTGCTTCCTACAGCGTGGAACTGTCTGTCTCTTTGGGTCAGCTTACCTCCCACGGCTCCCTTCTTCAGAGGAGCTTTCCTGGGTGAGATTGGGACTCCCTTCCCTTCTCTTGTCCTTCCACTCTGTTCCCAAGACAGTTCTCCTTTGGCTGGGTCCTTGGTTAATTCTTCTCCTCCCTCTCTCCTCACTACTCCCTGCTAGGGGATTTTTAAATGTGTTGCCTTTCCCGTTTGCTTGGGCTCCGCCCCTCATCAGCTGCCTCCCCTCTCCTAATGAGTCATGGGTTAGCTCCTGGCTTGGGCGTTCCCTAGTACTGTGTGAAATAGTTTGTTTGCGGTTTCTATGCCAACCTTCCTACATGTTTTCCTTTGACCTGTCAAAAGTGGATTCATTCTGAAGTACATTCTCTGTCTCCCTGGGCTCTGATCCTTGTGCCTCATGACAATAGTCACAACCTAATGGGTGACAGCCAACATGGCTTTAGACAAGGAAGATCTTGTCTTACTAATCTGTTATGTTTTTTTGAAGGAGTGAATAAACAGGTGGACAAAGGTGAGTCGGTTGATATTGTGTATCTGGACTTTCAGAAAGCCTTGGACAAGGTCCTTCATCAGAGACTTTTGGCAAAACTAAAGAATCATGGGATAGGAGGCAGTGTACTATTGTGGATCAGGAACTGGTTAAAAGATAGAAAGCAGAGGGTAGGGCTAAATGGCCAATTTTCCCAATGGAGAAAGGTGAATAGTGGTGTACCCCAGGGATCTGTGCTGGGTCCGCTGCTTTTTGACATATTCATAAATGACCTGGAAAGTGGAATAACGAGTGAGGTTATCAAATTTGCAGATGAAACAAAACTATTTAAAGTTGTTAAAACCCAAGAGGATTGTGAAAAATTGCAAGAGGATCTTGATAAATTGGAAGACTGGGCATCAAAATGGCAGATGAAATTTAATGTGGACAAGTGCAAGGTTATGCACCTAGGGAAGAACAACCCAAACTATGGTTACACGATGCAAGGTTCCACATTAGGAACCACCACCCAGGAAAAAGATTTAGGCGTCATTGTGGAAACCATGTTAAAACCCTCGGCCCAGTGTGCAGCGGCGGCCAAGAGAGCAAATAGAATGCTAGGTATGATAAGGAAAGGAATGGAAAATAAAACAAAAGATATTATAATGCCTCTATATCGTTCCATGGTGAGACCGCACCTTGAATATTGTGTGCAATTCTGGTCGCTGTATCTTAAAAAGGATATAGCGATTTTAGAAAAGGTACAGAGAAGAGCCACCAAAATGGTAAAGGGGATGGAAGGATACTCCTATGAAGAAAGGCTAAAAAGGTTAGGGCTCTTTAACCTGGAAAAGAGACGGCTGAGGGGAGATATGATAGAAGTCTATAAATTAATGAACGGAGTGGAACGGGTAACGTAGATCGATTGTTTACCTTATCAGAATATAGAAAGACTAGGGGACATGCAATGAAGCTACAAGGTAAACTATTTAAGACTAATAAAAGAAAATATTTTTTCACTCAACGTGTAATCAAACTCTGGAATTTGTTACCGGAGGATGTAGTAAAGGCTGTTAGTGTAGCTGGGTTTAAAAAAGGTTTGGACAAGTTCCTGGAGGAAAGGTCCATAAACCATTATTAAGAAGTGACCGAAGATATCAATGCTTGACCCAGTACAAGCATTGTGGAACTTGTGTCTCTTGGGGAAACTGCTAGGTACATATGACCTAGATTGGCCACTGTTGGAAACAGAATACTGGGCTTGATGGACCTTGGTCTGACCGAGTATGGCATATCTTATGTTCTTATGTTCAAGTACATTCTTAGCAAAAAACCAGTGAGAGAGTCAGTTGGTCCATTAGATGGTAAAGGGGTTAAAGGAGCACTAAGAGGCGACATGGCGATAGCGGAGAGACTGAATGAATTCTTTGCTTCGGTCTTTACTGAGGAAGATGTAGGGATGTTACCCATGACTGAAGTGGTATTTAAAGGTGCGGAAGAATTGAAGGAAATATCGATACATCGGGAAGATGTCTTACAACTATTAGATAAACTGAAGAGTAGCAAATCACCTGGGCTGGATGGTATACATCCATTGGTGTTGAAAGAACTGAAATATGAGATTGCAGACCTGCTATCAGTAATCTGTGAACTATCATTAAAATCATCTCTAATACCTGAAGATTGGAGGATCGCCAATGTAACACCAATTTTTAAAAGGGTTCCAGGGGTGATCCGGGAAACTACAGACCGGTGAGTCTGACGTCAGTACCGGGAAAAATGGTAGAAACCATCATAAAGAATAAAATTATTCAGCATGTAGATAGTCACAACCTAATGGGAGACAGCCAACATGGCTTTAGACAACGAAGATCTTGTCTTACTAATCTGTTATGTTTTTTTGAAGGAGTGAATAAACAGGTGGACAAAGGTGAGTCGGTTGATATTGTGTATCTGGACTTTCAGAAAGCCTTTGACAAGGTCCCTCATCAGAGACTTTTGGCAGAACTAAAGAGTCATGGGATAGGAGGCAGTGTACTATTGTGGATCAGGAACTGGTTAAAAGATAGAAAGCAGAGGGTAGGGCTAAATGGCCAATTTTCCCAATGGAGAAAGGTGAATAGTGGTGTACCCCAGGGATATGTGCTGGGTCTGCTGCTTTTTGACATATTCATAAATGACCTGGAAAGTGGAATAACGAGTGAGGTTATCAAATTTGCAGATGGCACAAAACTATTAAAGTTGTTAAAACCCAAGAGGATTGTGAAAAATTGCAAGAGGATCTTGATAAATTGGAAGACTGGGCATCAAAATGGCAGATGAAATTTAATGTGGACAAGTGCAAGGTTATGCACCTAGGGAAGAACAACCCAAACTATGGTTACACGATGCAAGGTTCCACATTAGGAACCACCACCCAGGAAAAAGATTTAGGCGTCATTGTGGATACCATGTTAAAACCCTCGGCCCAGTGTGCAGCGGCGGCCAAGAGAGCAAATAGAATGCTAGGTATGATAAGGAAAGGAATGGAAATTAAAACAAAAGATATTATAATGCCTCTATATCGTTCCATGGTGAGACCGCACCTTGAATATTGTGTGCAATTCTGGTCACCGTATCTTAAAAAGGATATAGCGATTTTAGAAAAGGTTCAGAGAAGAGCCACCAAAATGGTAAAGGGGATGGAAGGATACTCCTATGAAGAAAGGCTAAAAAGGTTAGGGCTCTTTAACCTGGAAAAGAGACGGCTGAGGGGAGATATGATAGAAGTCTATAAATTAATGAACGGAGTGGAACGGGTAAACGTAGATCGATTGTTTACGTTATCAGAATATGGAAAGATAAGGGGACATGCAATGAAGCTACAGGGTAAACTATTTAAGACTAATAAAAGAAAATATTTTTTCACTCAATGTGTAATCAAACTCTGGAATTTGTTACCGGAGGATATAGTAAAGGCTGTTAGTGTAGCTGGGTTTAAAAAGGTTTTGGACAAGTTCCTGAAGGAAAGGTCCATAAACCATTATTAAGAAGTGGCCGAAGATATCAATGCTTGACCCAGTACAAGCATTGTGGAACTTGTGTCTCTTGGGGAAACTGCTAGGTACATATGACCTAGATTGGCCATTGTTGGAAACAGAATACTGGGCTTGATGGACCTTGGTCTGACCCAGTATGGCATATGTTATGATCTTATGATATCTTGCAGCCCCCATATCACATTTAATAACTTTCTAATATTATCCCCTCCCTGTCTCCCCTTTATAAAGCCTGTCTGGTCCTTATACACCAACCTCTGCATTAGCCTTTGTAACCTGGCAGCCAGAATTTTGGCTAGGAGCTTCGCGTCTAAGTTTATAAGGGATATCGGCCGGTATGCTCCGCAGATCGTGTGGTCCTTCCCCGGCTTAGGAATGACAGTTATTCCAGCCTCCGCCATAGAACGAGGCAGCTTCTCACCCCTTAAGACCCCATTAAACACCCTTGCTAAGTAGCCAATAACACCCTCCTGCATCACTCTGTAAAATTTTGCTGTTAACCCATCTAATCCGGGTGCCTTACCCTCTTTAAGGGATTTGATTTCCACCCTCACCTCCTCCGAGCTCACCGGCCTCCCTAACTCCTCAGCCTCCTCTTTCGATATACGTGGGAGCTGACACTCCTCCAAAAACGCTGCCCCCTTCTCCTCTCTGCCATGAACTTCACTTCTATAGAACTTCTCATAATATTCCACAAAAACCTTCCGAATCTCCTTGGGTTTATAAACCATTTCCCCCTGTTTATTTCGAATTCCTCCAATATTAGCCCTCTGCTGCTTTGCCTTTAACCGCCTTGCTAACTTCTTTCCTATTCTATTCCTCTCCTCAAACCACTCCTGTTTTAACCTCGCCAAATTATAGGCAATTTCCGCTGCCCCCAGCTGTTTCAATTCCCCCCCTTAACTTTAGCAATTGTGCCAATATTTTAGGATCCGCCCTTTCCTGATGTTGGCGTTCAAGAACACCTATTTTTTGTACTAACTCCTCCTCCACTTTCTTCCTCTTACCCTTCTCCTGTGTTCCTATACAGATGAGATGTCCTCTCACCACCGCCTTCATACCATCCCACGTCACCCCTAGTGGCACTTCCCCACCTACGTTGAACTTTATATATTCCTGTAGAACTCCCTTCAGACTTTCCACATGCTTCTGCTCCGATAAAAGCCCATCATTCAGCCTCCTAAATTTGGTGCCCGTGTCCTTTTCCCCCAAATCAAACACAATATGCACAGGTGCATGGTCGGACCAGGTAATACTACCAATTTCTACTCCCATTGTCGTTGCTTGCCATTCCCCTCTCACCCACAGCATATCTAATCTACTATAAGTCCCGTGGGCCACAGAATAGAATGTGTACCCCTTCTCTCCTTGATACCTCCCTCTCCACATATTCACCAGACCTAACCACTCCTTCAACCACAACAGACTCCATCTATCCTCCCCCCTTCCCCTCCTCCCCCCGTATTATCTAGCTTGGGGCTGACTGTGATATTGAAATCCCCCCTATAATAAGAGGTACCGCTCCCTACCCCTCCACTTCTGACAGCAGCTTGTCAAACCCCCCCCCCCCCCCCCCGTTGCACTTTAGGAGCATACACACTCACTATCCAAACTTGCTCGTCCTTTATCCTTACACGAACTGCTACCCACCTTCCTTGCTTATCCCTTCTTTCTTCCAACACCGTGTCCTTGTACTCCTGCCCTATCATCATCCCCACCCCCCCCCTTTCCTTGGCTGTGCCCTGGGATATTTATTTGAACAAATCAAACCCTCCTGACCCACCCTCAAATGTGTCTCTTGAATGCACAAGAAGTCTGCTTTCATCCGCCCCCTTCTCTTTCAAGCATTCGCCTCTTACGCCATGTTTGCAAACCCTTAACATTAATCGTGCCCACCACTAACTGTTCTTTAACTGCCCTCCGCCCCTTCCCACCTCCCATCCTTCCCCCCTTCCCCTGTCCCTCCCCCACCCCCTCCCTCCCTCCCTCCCCCTGCACCCCCACCCTCACTTCTCCTCGAGGTAATTCTGGAGCCGTGCACCACCTGCCACCCCCTGAACCCCAACCCACTAAGAGCTCCCCTACCCGCCCTTCAACTACCCCCTCTCCTGCCTTCCCCCCCTTCCACTTCCCTTAACTCACCCCCACCAACCTCCACCCAACCAACATTTCCCCCCCACCCTCTTCTTCCTCCCCTCCGCTCTTCAACCATACCCCCCATTACCTGGCAACCCCCTTCATTCCCCCACCCTCCCCTCCTTCACCTCAACTTCTGCCCCCCAGTATGAACTTCATGAACCAGGCCACCCTCCTCCTCCCTCCCCAAATATCCCTTATACACATAATGGCAGCTTGTTGTCCTATTTTCAATGACCCCCAGCAAGCAAAAGCAGTCCCTTTGTCCTTCCGCTGTTCACCGCTTAACCCCTCTCCTTTGCAGTCTTCTCTGGTCATGCTCCATCACCTTCCAGTGCCCCCCCCCCCTGGGTTCTTTCTCTAGAAGCTTCCGCTGGCCCGCTTCCAGGTCCTGACAAAGTCCTTCTGCTTGCACCTCGTCTCCAGGCACCACCACCCCTGCCGCCTTCATTGCCACATAGGCCTCCTCCAATGACTGTACTTTCCATGTCTTTTCCCCCTTGGTAAAAGCAAGTCCAAAGGGGTAGAGCCAGCGATATCACAGTTCCTGCTTCCTTAACTGGCTGGTGATTGGCGCCATAGCCCTCCTCCGCTGTAAAGTTCCCAAGGAAAGATCTGCATATATGGCAACTGAATATCCCTGCCATAGGAAGGTGCTTAACCCCCTCATCTTATTTGCAATCCTTTCTTTCAATTTGTAGTCCTTCAAACAAACTACTGTGTCTCTGAGTCTATTGTTGCGAACGGGGCCCAAGGCACGGTGTGCCCTGTCCAAGTTGATTTCTCCCACCTCCACCTCCTCTCCTCCTTGCTTCAAAGCCTCCTGGCACACTGCCTCTGCCAGTTTGGCACAGTCTCGAAATTCTGATTCTTCTGGCACCCCTTTTATACGTAAATTATTCCTCCTGGAGTGATTCTCCAGATCTTCTAACTTTAGTTTAATTTGCTCCTTCCATTCCTCCTCACCTTTGATTTGCGTATCCCACTCCTCCTGCTGCATTTCCAACACTTGTAGCCGGTTTTCATGATCTCCCATCCTGTGGGTAACTTCCTCCACCTCCTCCTGCAGACCACTTATGATGTCGCCCAGCGCCTTCTTCGCTGATTGCACCTCGGCCTTCAGCTCTGCAAACCACTCCTTCAATTCCTCTCGCGTCGCAGCTTGTCCCGCCACCTCTCCACCACCTCCCGCACTCCTTGCAGTGTCTGCTCCATGCGGCTCTGCCTGCTCACTTGTCCCACGCTCCTCAGCCGCCATTTTGGCTTCGGCAGCTGTCCCACTGACACTCGCCGCTCCGAAAGCGTAGTCCCACAAATCTGCGGTCTTTTTTCTAGTCACCATGCTCACCACCACCTCCTCCTTATCTTTACGCTTCAGCTATGGGCAAGTTTTCCCACCTTTTCTCAGGGTTGGGTCCGGAGCTCGCCTCTCATGCAGCCATAATGACGGGTGACGTCGCTTCCTCCATTCCATGACTTTTTAATTTTGCCAAGAGTATCTCATGAGTGACACTGTCAAAGACTTAGCTTGGGTTAGTGTAGCTGGGTTTAAAAAAGGTTTGGACAAGCTCCTGGAGGAAAGGTCCATAAATCATTAATAAAGAGGACCCAGGAAATCCACTGCTTACCCTGGGTTAAGCATTGTGACACCTATGTGCCTTTTGAGGAACTTGCCAGGTACTGGTGACCTTGTTCTGATCCAGTATGGCATTTGTTGTTCTTCTATTCACTGCTATTTTTCTCCACATATTCAACCTGTTGAACTTCCCTAAAAATGGCAGACAAATGTTTTGATCCTCCTTCACTGAGACTGATATTCTGATAAAGAGAGTCTGTGCCTTATGTGCTGGGTTGCAGCTGCTAAGAGCCTTGCGGATGCCCTTCATGCCAAGTTAAGGTACTCTATCAATGCTTGCATTTGCCCTAATCTTACTTTCTTGGCTCTCAATACGCTGTCTACTAACTGCTTTAGGGATCCCGACTTCGATGCAGGGAGCTTTGTGACCATTTGAACCATGTCAGTCTGGTCCAATGATGTATACATGACTGAGCAAAGGTCTTTATCTAAGAAATCATTCACTGAACTACCCTCCAGGAAGGATAACTGGTAGATAAGGCAGAACTCCTCTTTTTCTTTCTTAGTGACTAGATTAAGTGGAGAAATCAAATTATGAAATGACTGTCTTGAATGGTCTTGGCTACCTTGCCTAGTGCTCTTTCCTTCTTTATCTTGATTTCCACTTATTCTGGGTTTTCCAAAGTGAAATTCAGATTGTGTGCTGCCTTTCCACCTTGTGGTCCTTTATTTTTGTATTTTTGGTCCTTTTGAGTCAATGCTGACTGCTGGAAACCCAGTAGTTCCTGGGTTTCCCTGGCAGTGTGACTGGAAGTAGATTGCCAGGCTTTTGTTCTGAGGAAATGGAGGGTTAAATGACTTTCTCAATGCCACAGTAAGTGCTAGTGGGAATTGAATCCTGGACTCTTGGTTATCAAGCCAGTGCTCCAACCATTAGGCTGTTTCAGAATATTACAAAGCCCTCTGAACTCCCTCTACTAACTAAGCCACTTCCTCTGCTGGGTAGCCTAATAAATTTCTCTCGAGCACTTGAATGTTAACCTTTGATGATGCAAGTGACCCGTGCCCCTCTATCTCAGAATTTGAACATTGGATCACTCCCACCCTTTGGACACTTAAACTATGGGTGGATTTCAGCATGTGTACTGCCTGCATGCTTGAATTTGCACTAAGTCTAGAATCTACAGTAGCCACAATTGAATAACTTGCAAACCCCTCTTTGGCCAACTCTAAACTGCCTTGACCTTGAACAACTTTCAGAAGACTGTGTTTGTGAGAACCTAGCTCAACTTAAAGTAGACAAAGCGATGGGACCGGATGGGATGCAACCTAAAATACTGAGGGAATTTGGGGACATTCTAGCAGCTCCACTGAATGACCTTTTCAATGCCTCGTTGGAGTTGGGAGTGGTGCCAAAGGACTGGAGAGAGACTCATGTGGTGGCTTTACACAAAAGTGGACGTAAGGATGTGGTTGAAAACTACAGGCCGGTTAGTTTAACTTCGGTGGTGAGGAACTCAGAGAGGAGGTGACGAGGCTGAGGAGCATTCAAGACAGTGAGAAGTACATTGATGAGATGCTTCTTGCAGCAACCAAGCTCTCCAGCACAGGAGAAGATGGGTGCCAACAGAATGTCGATGGTTGGACACAAGTCACCAGGGCCTGCAAAATCACCAATCCAACTTTTCCAGCCCTTGAATTGAAGAACTATTATGCAGCCCTGGAAGTGGAGGAGGTGAAAGCATCACTGGAAAGGGAAGAACCAGAGCTCAAGCACCCCAAAATTACAGAATCAGTGACCGCAAGGAAACAAAGGGTAGTGGTGGTTGGAGACTCTCTTCTGAGGGGTACTGAGGTGTCCATCTGCTGACCAGACTTGATGTCCAGAGAGGTATGCTGTCTGCCTGGTGCCAAAATCCAAGATGTTACGGAGAGTTTGCCGAGACTCATCAAGCCCACTGACTATTACCCAATGTTGCTAAACCATGTTGGAACAAATGATACTGCCAGGTATACCTCGGAACGTATCAAAAGTGACGTCATGGCTCTGAGACAGAGGGTGAAGCAGTTAGGTGCACAAGTGGTGTTCTCTTCAATCATCCCTGTTGAGGGTAAAGGCCAAGACAGAGAGGCTCGGATCCTGGAGATGAATGCATGGCTACGTGGATGGTGTCATCGGGAGCGTTTTTGTTTCCTAGACCATGGGATGCTGTTCCAAGGGTTGCAGAGCAGAGATGGCATCCATCTGTCCAAGAAAGGTTAAAGCATCTTCGGTAGTAGACTGGCTAATCTACTGAAGAGGGCTTTAAACTAGATTAGTTGGGGATGGGTGAAGAAAGCCCCCAGGTAGGTGATACATTAAATACTTTTATGGAAATGGGTAATAGGGGTAACATATGGAAAGCAGTGTGTATAAATGCCCATAGCATGGGAAATAAGATCCCTGATGTTGAAGCTTTGGTGGGAGTGGCTGACTTGGATTTAGTGGCAGTTACAGAAACATGGTTCACAGAAAACTATGATTGGGATGTAACTATACCTGGCTATACTTTATTCAGAAAGGACAGGGTAGGAAGAAGGGGAGGAGGAGTGGCACTATATGTAAAAACTACTATTAAAGCTTTGGAATTACAGAGCTTAAAAGGGAGAGAGGAGGCATTGTGCATTAAACTAGAAAGAGGGAAAGAGAAATCTATTTGCATTGGCGTGACATACAGACCTCCCTTACAAGAGGAAGAGATGGACAGAGAGTTAATTGAGATTTCAGTATGCCAGATTGCCACATTACTGCTGCAGTATCATCTAGAAGTAATGAGATCCTGGATTCTCTACAGTGAGAACTATTCAGGCAATTGGTAACAGACCCCACACGTGAAGGGGCCATACTGGACTTGGTGCTTACCAATGGTGAAAGTGTTTCTGATCTTGTAGTGGGAGATCATTTTGCATCCAGTGATCACCAGAGGAAGGGCAAAAGTGGTATTGTCAGATTCAAGGGTGCAGGGGAGGAATATGTAGAAGCTGATAAGGATAAAGTGGACTTGCTTAACAAATATTTCTGTTCTGTGTTCACAGATGAAGAACCAGGAGCAGGACCTCAGAAAACACCCACAAACAGGAACAGAAGTGGGGGACATCTTGAACAATTTTCAGAAGACTGTGTTGTGAGAAACTAGCTCAACTTAAATTAGACAAAGCGATGGGACTGGATGGGATACACCCTAGAATACTGAGGGAACTTGGGGACGTTCTAGCAGCTCCACTGACTGAACTTTTCAATGCCTCGTTAGAGTTGGGAGTGGTGCCAATGGACTGAAGAGAGACTCATGTTGTGCCTTTACACAAAAGCGGAAGTAAGGATGTGGTTGAAAACTACAAGCCGGTTAGTTTAACTTCGGTGGTGAGTAAATTATTGGAAACGCTGCTGAAAGAGAAAATAGTGAGTTTTCTGGAGTCCAGCGGATTACAAGTTCTGCTACGAGGGGACATGGGATGAGTGTGAAGGGAGATAGATTCAGGAGTGATATGCGGAAATATTTCTTTAGGGAAAGAGTAGTGGATCCGTGGAATAGTCTCCCAGTGGAGGTGGTAGAGATGAGGACAGTAACTGAATTCAAAAAGGCATGGGACAAACACAGAAGATCTCTAAAGGTAAAAAGGGGACTGTTGTAGTTGTTGATATGGAAGGACAGACTAGATAGGCAATGTGGTCTTTTCTGTTGTCATATTTCTATGTTTCTATGAGTAAATTATTGGAAACACTGCTAAAAGAGAAAATAGTGAGGTTTCTGGAGTCCAGCAGATTACAGGATCCGAGGCAGCATGGATTCACCAGAGGCAGGTCTTGTCAGAAAAATCTGATTGATTTCTTTGACTGGGTGATCAGGGAGTTGGCCCGAGGGAGAGCCCTAGATGTGTTATATTTACATTTCAGTAAAGCCTTTGACACTCTTCCTCACAAACTGAGCACCCTAGGGATGGACCCTAAAGTTACTGCTTGGGTTAGAAATTGGTTGGGTGGGAGGTGACAAAGAGTACAGGTAAATGGAACTCACTCTGAGGAGAAGGATGCCCCAGGGATCTGTCCTTAGTCAGATTCTTTTTAACATCTTTGTTAGTGATATTACGGAAGGGCTGTCGGGTAAGGTTTGCCTCTTTGCGGATGATACCAAAATCTGCAATAAAGTAGACACCCAGGAAGGTGTAGATAACATGAGTGGAGGAGTGGCCTAGTGGCTGGGGCAAGGTACCTCAGGCCAGAAGGTCAGGGGTTCACATCCCACTAGAAGACAGCAACCTTGGGCGGGAAGGACTGGGGTTTCTAGTCCCACAGGTGCTCCTTGTGGTCTTGGGCAGGCCACTTAACCCTCCATAGCCAATGTTCCCTGTAAAATAGTTATCTCCAAGTTATAATGCCCTGTTCAATGTAATTTCAGTTTGTTCAATGTAAACTGCACTGGTGCAGTATATAAGAGAATATAAATGAGGAGGGATCTGGCTAAGCTTGAAGAATGGTCTAGAATTTGGCAGCTGGATTAAATGTTAAAAAATGTAAGGTCATGCATTTGGGCTGCAGCAATCCAAGGGAGCAATATAGTATAGGGGGGGAAGTACTTTTGTCCACTAAAGAAGAGCGGGACCTAGGCGTGGTTGTGTCTGATGATCTTAAAGTAGTTAAACAGGTAGAAAAGGCGACAGCGAAAGCTAGAAGGATGCTTGGGTGCATACGGAGAGGAATGGCTAGCAGAAAAAATGAGGTGATAATGCCTCTGTATAAGTCTTTGGGGCGACCTCATTTGGAGTATAGTGTGCAATTCTGGAGACCGCACCTTCAAACAGATATAAATCTTTTTCTGTCATCATATTTTTATGTTCCTATATTTCTATGACTCCTTTTCCATACTGCATATCCCCGTGTTCTTTTCCCTTGTTTGCCCCATAGTTCCCAGTTTGCTGACCTGACCCACTGAAGCCCAGCCTGTTCCTGCTGTGTTGTGTCATTCTGACTATCCACAAATCAAGGTCCTTCCTATCCCAGCTCAGATTACTATTAGTGGCCATATTCCTGCAGAACTTTTCATCATAGTCTAGCCATGCGCTACCACCATAACTCCTATAGGCCTCGCATATAGCATTGTGATATTTAAGCAGCTCTCTGCCCTTCTCTAGTGTCTTTTCAGCCATTATTCAAAACTCTGTGCACCAAGTAGCAATATTCTTATTTACTATCTCAGTCTTTTTTTCTTTAAATTTGCCTTTTTCTTGGCAACTCCAGCAGTCACAATGCCTATCATTCTATTTTTGTAATCTCAAGAAAATATCAATGTACTTATTCCTCCATATTTTTTCTTTAACTGCTAGGGGGAACATGACTATGGCACTTGTTGCACAAATACAGTGTATTCGGCTGGCTTTACTGAGCAGAAGTGGGGTAGTGGCCTAGTTGTTAGAGAAGCAGCCTGGTGACCAACAGATCAGGTTTCAATTCCCACTGGCACACCTTGGCAAGTCACTTTACCCTCCATTCTCTTGAAAGAAAAGCCTGGTAATCTACTTCCAATCACACCTTGCTGAGAAAAGTCAGGGGCTGCTTGATCACCAGGCATCAGCACATGTTGTTGGCTTTGATGAGGAGCCAGTGCCCCCTTTTTCCCCATTGGAACCTCTTATGTCCCCCACGCTGCCTATCGCCGCTTGCTTGCTGCTATCTGCTCAGTCACTTGCTTCCCCATTGATTGACCTTATTTTGCAACAGTTCCTCAATCCTACACAACATTTCTAATATCCTGCTGTCAGTCACTCTGCCCTGCTGGTTAGGTGCCCCATACTTGGGCAGCTTCCAGGGCCACCCCTGAGATGCCTTCTGTGTCTTTGACTGCATGAGTCTGCCCATCAAGTATATCACAGTAGTCACCCAGAACACCTGCTGGTTAGTGCAACTGTCCCTATCTGCCACCCCTAATGATCTGGTTGGGACCATTGACCTGCTTCCACTGGCACTGGTGTGGCCTCCTACCAGTGTAGTTCAGCCAGTAGGGTGTGCAGGCGTCCCACTCCTTGGACTGCTCTTGCTGCCCTTATCTGGTTTACCAGTTTGCGGATTGCTGGCTCATCCTCACTATGGGCATAGTTGCCTGTAGATGCTGCAGCTGCCATCTTCTGGTGGCCTTCTTGGATTGATGCTTCACCTCCTACAGGCTGCTGCTGAATCTTCTTTTCACTGGTTCTATTCCCCTTGCTCTGAGTTGTCTTTTTTTGCAGTGCTCTACATGCTCTTTCTACTTGAAAAGTTCTCCCTTACTTCTCCCTCACCTTTTTTCATCTCCCTGGTTCTCTTCTCTTGTCTTTTGGCCATCGCCCTCTGGCTGCCCTTGCTGGCTGCCTAATTATGGCTTTCATTTGAGTGGATGCCGACTAGTGCTATGGGCATTTGGCCTACTCCTGGCTTGTGTTTATGGTGCTGTCACTCATCACTTGCTGGTAGGTCCTTGGCTTGAAAATTATTGGTGCCAGGTGTTGCCAAAGGCCATGTGCAGCTTAGCTTTATTGCAGTGGCTCTTCTCCAGAACACAGTCCCTTGTTGGGTACAGCTTCCCAAGTCCATCACTCCGCCCCTCCCCTTTCTTAAAGCAATGTCACTTTAAGATCGGAAGCTTTTATCATTTATCGTTTATTATGATTTTATAGACCGCCCTTGGCCAGGCAGACAGAGTGGTTTACAATAAGAAAATTATACACATTTTAAAGAACTTCATTTCATGATAGGAAAGGAGGAGAGTAGTATAGCATGGTAGTTAGGGAGAAATCCAGGCATTCAAGGAGGACTGGCTAAATGTAGAGCACGTCTCAGGTGATTTCTATTCCAAATGCTTGGAAGAAAAGGTGTTTTTTCAAGAGCTTCTTACATAAGAACAGAAGAACTTAAGATATGCCATTCTGGGTCAGACCAAGGTAAATCAAGCCCAGTATCCTGTTTCCAACAGTGGCCATTCCAGGTCGCAAGCACCTGTTGGATTCCATCTCAGGGGTAAGCAGTAGATTTACCCAGTCCTCTTTAATAATGGTTTATAGACTTTTACTCCAGGAACTTATCCAAACCTGTTTTGAACCCAGCTACACTAAGAGCTTTTACTACATCCTCTGATAATGAATTTCAGAGTTTGATAATGCGCTGAGAGAAAATATATTTTCTCCTATTAGTATTAAAATGTGCCACATTGTAACTTCCTTGCATGTCCCCTAGTCTTTCTACTTTTTGAAGGAGTAAACAACTGATCTACATTTACCCGTTCCACTCTATTCACTATTTTATAGACCTCTATCATAACTCCCCTCAGCCGCCTCTTTTCCAGGTTGAAGAGCCCTAACCTTTTTAGCCTCTCTTCATAGGGGTATCCTTCCATCCTCTTTACCATTTTGTTGGCTTTTCTCTGTAATTTTTCTAATTCTGCAGTATCCATTTTAAGATATGGTGCCCCATATTCAGCACTGGCGGCTAACATGATTATAGCAGCTGGATGCCGGTGCTGAAAAATAAATGTGGATATTCAATGCCGGGGTCATATGCAGCCCCATCATTGAATATCTCCCCCCCCCCCCCCACCACTCCCTTTCTGCCCAAAATCTGGCTAATTACTTCCATGACAAAATCCACAAACTTCAATTCCCCATGAGGTCAGCTACTTACCCTCCTAACCTTCTTCACTCCCAAATTTCCTCTCCTGCCTCTGCTACCCTTTCTTCCTTTTCTATGATCTCTGAGGAGGAAACCGCTTACCTTCTTTCCTCATCCAAACTCACTACCTGCTCCTCTGATCCTGTTCCCACCCATCTCCTTACCTCCATCTCCTCCACTGTAGCCCCTTCCATCTCTCATATTCTCATCTAAACTCACTACCTGCTCCTCTGATCCTGTTCCCACCCTTCTCCTTACCTCCATTTCCTCCACTATAGTCCCTTCCATCTCTCATATTCTCATCTAAACTCACTACCTGCTCCTTTGATCCTGTTCCCACCCATCTCCTTAGCTCCATCTCCTCCACTGTAGTCCCTTTCATCTCTCATATTCTCATCCAAACTCACTACCTGCTCCTCTGATCCTGTTCCCACCCATCTCCTTACCTCCATCTCCTCCACTGTAGTCCCTTTCATCTCTCATATTCTCATCTAAACTCACTACCTGTTCCTCTGATCCTGTTCCCACCATCTCCTTAGCTCCATCTCCTCCACTGTAGTACCTTCCATCTCTCATACTCTCATCTAAACTCACTACCTCCTCCTCTGATCCAGTTCCCACCCATCTCCTTAGCTCCATCTCCTCCACTGTAGCCCCTTCCATCTCTCATATTCTCATCTAAACTCACTACCTTCTCCTCTGTTCCTGTTCCCACCCATCTCCTTAGCTCCATCTCCTCTACTGTAGCCCCTTTCATCTCTCATATTCTCATCTAAACTCACTACCTGCTCCTCTGATCCTGTTCCCACCCATCTCCTTACCTCCATCTCCTCCACTGTAGCCCCTTTCATCTCTCATATTCTCATCTAAACTCACTACCTGCTCCTCTGATCCTATTCCCACCATCTCCTTAGCTCCATCTCCTCCACTGTAGCCCCTTCCATCTCTCATATTCTCATCTAAACTCACTACCTGCTCCTCTGATCCTGTTCCCACCCATCTCCTTACCTCCATCTCCTCCAATATAGCCCCTTTCATCTCTCATATTCTCATCTAAACTCACTACCTGCTCCTCTGATCCTATTCCCACCATCTCCTTAGCTCCATCTCCTCCACTGTAGTTCCTTTCATCTCTCATATTCTCATCCAAACTCACTACCTGCTCCTCTGATCCTGTTCCCACCATCTCCTTACCTCCATTTCCTCCACTGTAGTCCTTTCATCTCTCATACTCTCATCTAAACTCACTACCTGCTCCTCTGATCCTGTTCCCATCCATCTCCTTAGCTCCATCTCCTCCACTGTAGCCCTTTTCATCTCTCATATTCTCATCTAAACTCACTACCTGCTCCTCTGATCCTGTTCCCATCCATCTCCTAAACTCCATCTCCTCCACTGTAGCCCATTTCATCTCTCATATTCTCATCCAAACTTACTACCTGCTCCTCTGATCCTGTTCCCGCCCATCTCCTAAACTCCATCTCCTCCACTGTAGTCCCTTCCAACTCTCATATTCTCATCTAAACTCATTACCTGTTCCTCTGATCCTGTTCCCGCCCATCTCCTAAACTCCATCTCCTCCACTGTAGTCCTTTCATCTCTCATATTCTCATCTAAACTCACTACCTGCTCCTCTGATCCTGTTCCCACCCATCTCCTTACCTCCATTTCCTCCACTGTAGTCCCTTCCATCACTCATATTCTCATCTAAACTCACTACCTGCTCCTCTGATCCTGTTCCCACCCATCTCCTTACCTCCATCTCCTCCACTGCAGTCCCTTCCATCTCTCATATTCTCATCTAAACTCACTACCTGCTCCTCTGATCCTATTCCCACCCATCTCCTTAGCTCCATCTCCTCCACTGTAGTCCCTTCCATCTCTCATATTCTCATCTAAACTCACTACCTGCTCCTCTGATCCTGTTCCCACCCATCTCCTTACCTCCATTTCCTCCACTGTAGTCCCTTTCATCTCTCATATTCTCATCTAAACTCACTACATGCTCCTCTGATCCTGTTCCCACCCATCTCCTTAGCTCCATGTCCTCCACTGTAGCCCCTTTCATCTCTCATATTCTCATCTAAACTCACTACCTGCTCCTCTGATCCTGTTCCCACCCATCTTCTTACCTCCATCTCCTCCATTGTAGTCCCTTTCATCTCTCATATTCTCATCTAAACTCACTACATGCTCCTCTGATCCTGTTCCCAGCCATCTTCTTAGCTCCATCTCCTCCACTATAGTCCCTTCCATCTCTCATATTCTCATCTAAACTCACTACCTGCTCCTCTGATCCTGTTCCCAGCCATCTTCTTAACTCCATCTCCTCCACTGTAGCCCCTTTCATCTCTCATATTCTCATCTAAACTCACTACCTGCTCCTCTGATCCTGTTCCCACCCATCTCCTTACCTCCATTTCCTCCACTGTAGTCCCTTTCATCTCTCATATTCTCATCTAAACTCACTACCTGCTCCACTGATCCTGTTCCCACCCATCTCCTTACCTCCATTTCCTCCACTGTAGTCCCTTTCATCTCTCATATTCTCATCTAAACTCACTACATGCTCCTCTGATCCTGTTCCCACCCATCTCCTTACCTTCATCTCCTCCACTGTAGTCCCTTTCATCTCTCATATTCTCATCTAAACTCACTACCTGCCCCTCTGATCCTGTTTCCACCCATCTCCTTACCTCCATTTCCTCCACTGTAGTCCCTTTCATCTCTCATATTCTCATCTAAACTCACTACCTGCTCCTCTGATCCTGTTCCCACCCATCTCCTTAGCTCCATCTCCTCCACTGTAGCCCCTTTCATCTCTCATATTCTCATCTAAACTCACTACCTGCCCCTCTGATCCTGTTCCCACACATCTCCTTACCTCCATTTCCTCCACTGTAGCCCCTTTCATCTCTCATATTCTCATCTAAACTCACTACCTGCTCCTTTGATCCTGTTCCCACCCATCTCCTTACCTCCATTTCCTCCACTGTAGTCCCTTTCATCTCTCATATTCTCATCTAAACTCACTACATGCTCCTCTGATCCTGTTCCCACCCATCTCCTTACCTTCATCTCCTCCACTGTAGTCCCTTTCATCTCTCATATTCTCATCTAAACTCACTACATGCTCCTCTGATCCTGTTCCCACCCATCTCCTTAGCTCCATCTCCTCCACTGTAGCCCCTTTCATCTCTCATATTCTCATCTAAACTCACTACCTGCTCCTCTGATCCTGTTCCCACCCATCTCCTTACCTCCATCTCCTCCACTGTAGTCCCTTTCATCTCTCATATTCTCATCTAAACTCACTACCTGCTCCTCTGATCCTGTTCCCACACATCTCCTTACCTCCATTTCCTCCACTGTAGCCCCTTTCATCTCTCATATTCTCATCTAAACTCACTACCTGCTCCTCTGATCCTGTTCCCACCTATCTCCTTACCTCCATCTCCTCCACTGTAGTCCCTTCCATCTCTCATATTCTCATCTAAACTCACTACCTGCTCCTCTGATCCTGTTCCCACCCATCTCCTTACCTCCATCTCCTCCACTGCAGTCCCTTCCATCTCTCATATTCTCATCTAAACTCACTACCTGCTCCTCTGATCCTATTCCCACCCATCTCCTTAGCTCCATCTCCTCCACTGTAGTCCCTTCCATCTCTCATATTCTCATCTAAACTCACTACCTGCTCCTCTGATCCTGTTCCCACCCATCTCCTTACCTCCATTTCCTCCACTGTAGTCCCTTTCATCTCTCATATTCTCATCTAAACTCACTACATGCTCCTCTGATCCTGTTCCCACCCATCTCCTTAGCTCCATGTCCTCCACTGTAGCCCCTTTCATCTCTCATATTCTCATCTAAACTCACTACCTGCTCCTCTGATCCTGTTCCCACCCATCTTCTTACCTCCATCTCCTCCATTGTAGTCCTTTCATCTCTCATATTCTCATCTAAACTCACTACATGCTCCTCTGATCCTGTTCCCAGCCATCTTCTTAGCTCCATCTCCTCCACTATAGTCCCTTCCATCTCTCATATTCTCATCTAAACTCACTACCTGCTCCTCTGATCCTGTTCCCACCCATCTCCTTACCTCCATCTCCTCCATTGTAGTCCCTTCCATCTCTCATATTCTCATCTAAACTCACTACATGCTCCTCTGATCCTGTTCCCAGCCATCTTCTTAGCTCCATCTCCTCCACTGTAGCCCCTTTCATCTCTCATATTCTCATCTAAACTCACTACCTGCTCCTCTGATCCTGTTCCCACCCATCTCCTTACCTCCATCTCCTCCACTGTAGCCCCTTTCATCTCTCATATTCTCATCTAAACTCACTACCTGCTCCTCTGATCCTATTCCCACCATCTCCTTAGCTCCATCTCCTCCACTGTAGCCCCTTCCATCTCTCATATTCTCATCTAAACTCACTACCTGCTCCTCTGATCCTGTTCCCACCCATCTCCTTACCTCCATCTCCTCCACTATAGCCCCTTTCATCTCTCATATTCTCATCTAAACTCACTACCTGCTCCTCTGATCCTATTCCCACCATCTCCTTAGCTCCATCTCCTCCACTGTAGTTCCTTTCATCTCTCATATTCTCATCCAAACTCACTACCTGCTCCTCTGATCCTGTTCCCACCATCTCCTTACCTCCATTTCCTCCACTGTAGTCCTTTCATCTCTCATACTCTCATCTAAACTCACTACCTGCTCCTCTGATCCTGTTCCCATCCATCTCCTTAGCTCCATCTCCTCCACTGTAGCCCTTTTCATCTCTCATATTCTCATCTAAACTCACTACCTGCTCCTCTGATCCTGTTCCCATCCATCTCCTAAACTCCATCTCCTCCACTGTAGCCCATTTCATCTCTCATATTCTCATCCAAACTTACTACCTGCTCCTCTGATCCTGTTCCCGCCCATCTCCTAAACTCCATCTCCTCCACTGTAGTCCCTTCCATCTCTCATATTCTCATCTAAACTCATTACCTGTTCCTCTGATCCTGTTCCCGCCCATCTCCTAAACTCCATCTCCTCCACTGTAGTCCCTTTCATCTCTCATATTCTCATCTAAACTCACTACCTGCTCCTCTGATCCTGTTCCCACCCATCTCCTTACCTCCATTTCCTCCACTGTAGTCCCTTCCATCACTCATATTCTCATCTAAACTCACTACCTGCTCCTCTGAACCTGTTCCCACCCATCTCCTTACCTCCATTTCCTCCACTGTAGTCCCTTTCATCTCTCATATTCTCATCTAAACTCAATACCTGCTCCTCTGATCCTGTTCCCACCCATCTCCTTACCTCCATTTCCTCCACTGTAGCCCCTTTCATCTCTCATATTCTCATCTAAACTCACTACCTGCTCCTCTGATCCTGTTCCCACCTATCTCCTTACCTCCATCTCCTCCACTGTAGTCCCTTCCATCTCTCATATTCTCATCTAAACTCACTACCTGCTCCTCTGATCCTGTTCCCACCCATCTCCTTACCTCCATCTCCTCCACTGCAGTCCCTTCCATCTCTCATATTCTCATCTAAACTCACTACCTGCTCCTCTGATCCTATTCCCACCCATCTCCTTAGTTCCATCTCCTCCACTGTAGTCCCTTCCATCTCTCATATTCTCATCTAAACTCACTACCTGCTCCTCTGATCCTGTTCCCACCCATCTCCTTACCTCCATTTCCTCCACTGTAGTCCCTTCCATCTCTCATATTCTCATCTAAACTCACTACCTGCTCCTCTGATCCTGTTCCCACCCATCTCCTTACCTCCATTTCCTCCACTGTAGTCCCTTTCATCTCTCATATTCTCATCTAAACTCACTACATGCTCCTCTGATCCTGTTCCCACCCATCTCCTTAGCTCCATGTCCTCCACTGTAGCCCCTTTCATCTCTCATATTCTCATCTAAACTCACTACCTGCTCCTCTGATCCTGTTCCCACCCATCTTCTTACCTCCATCTCCTCCATTGTAGTCCCTTTCATCTCTCATATTCTCATCTAAACTCACTACATGCTCCTCTGATCCTGTTCCCAGCCATCTTCTTAGCTCCATCTCCTCCACTATAGTCCCTTCCATCTCTCATATTCTCATCTAAACTCACTACCTGCTCCTCTGATCCTGTTCCCAGCCATCTTCTTAACTCCATCTCCTCCACTGTAGCCCCTTTCATCTCTCATATTCTCATCTAAACTCACTACCTGCTCCTCTGATCCTGTTCCCACCCATCTCCTTACCTCCATTTCCTCCACTGTAGTCCCTTTCATCTCTCATATTCTCATCTAAACTCACTACCTGCTCCACTGATCCTGTTCCCACCCATCTCCTTACCTCCATTTCCTCCACTGTAGTCCCTTTCATCTCTCATATTCTCATCTAAACTCACTACATGCTCCTCTGATCCTGTTCCCACCCATCTCCTTACCTTCATCTCCTCCATTGTAGTCCCTTTCATCTCTCATATTCTCATCTAAACTCACTACCTGCCCCTCTGATCCTGTTTCCACCCATCTCCTTACCTCCATTTCCTCCACTGTAGTCCCTTTCATCTCTCATATTCTCATCTAAACTCACTACCTGCTCCTCTGATCCTGTTCCCACCCATCTCCTTATCTCCATCTCCTCCACTGTAGCCCCTTTCATCTCTCATATTCTCATCTAAACTCACTACCTGCCCCTCTGATCCTGTTTCCACCCATCTCCTTACCTCCATTTCCTCCACTGTAGTCCCTTTCATCTCTCATATTCTCATCTAAACTCACTACCTGCTCCTCTGATCCTGTTCCCACACATCTCCTTACCTCCATTTCCTCCACTGTAGCCCCTTTCATCTCTCATATTCTCATCTAAACTCACTACCTGCTCCTTTGATCCTGTTCCCACCCATCTCCTTACCTCCATTTCCTCCACTGTAGTCCCTTTCATCTCTCATATTCTCATCTAAACTCACTACATGCTCCTCTGATCCTGTTCCCACCCATCTCCTTACCTTCATCTCCTCCACTGTAGCCCCTTTCATCTCTCATATTCTCATCTAAACTCACTACATGCTCCTCTGATCCTGTTCCCACCCATCTCCTTAGCTCCATCTCCTCCACTGTAGCCCCTTTCATCTCTCATATTCTCATCTAAACTCACTACCTGCTCCTCTGATCCTGTTCCCACCCATCTCCTTACCTCCATCTCCTCCACTGTAGTCCCTTTCATCTCTCATATTCTCATCTAAACTCACTACCTGCTCCTCTGATCCTGTTCCCACCCATCTCCTTACCTCCATTTCCTCCACTGTAGCCCCTTTCATCTCTCATATTCTCATCTAAACTCACTACCTGCTCCTCTGATCCTGTTCCCACCTATCTCCTTACCTCCATCTCCTCCACTGTAGTCCCTTCCATCTCTCATATTCTCATCTAAACTCACTACCTGCTCCTCTGATCCTGTTCCCACCCATCTCCTTACCTCCATCTCCTCCACTGCAGTCCCTTCCATCTCTCATATTCTCATCTAAACTCACTACCTGCTCCTCTGATCCTATTCCCACCCATCTCCTTAGCTCCATCTCCTCCACTGTAGTCCCTTCCATCTCTCATATTCTCATCTAAACTCACTACCTGCTCCTCTGATCCTGTTCCCACCCATCTCCTTACCTCCATTTCCTCCACTGTAGTCCCTTTCATCTCTCATATTCTCATCTAAACTCACTACATGCTCCTCTGATCCTGTTCCCACCCATCTCCTTAGCTCCATGTCCTCCACTGTAGCCCCTTTCATCTCTCATATTCTCATCTAAACTCACTACCTGCTCCTCTGATCCTGTTCCCACCCATCTTCTTACCTCCATCTCCTCCATTGTAGTCCCTTTCATCTCTCATATTCTCATCTAAACTCACTACATGCTCCTCTGATCCTGTTCCCAGCCATCTTCTTAGCTCCATCTCCTCCACTATAGTCCCTTCCATCTCTCATATTCTCATCTAAACTCACTACCTGCTCCTCTGATCCTGTTCCCACCCATCTCCTTACCTCCATCTCCTCCATTGTAGTCCCTTCCATCTCTCATATTCTCATCTAAACTCACTACATGCTCCTCTGATCCTGTTCCCAGCCATCTTCTTAGCTCCATCTCCTCCACTGTAGCCCCTTTCATCTCTCATATTCTCATCTAAACTCACTACCTGCTCCTCTGATCCTGTTCCCACCCATCTCCTTACCTCCATTTCCTCCACTGTAGTCCCTTTCATCTCTCATATTCTCATCTAAGCTCACTACCTGCTCCACTGATCCTGTTCCCACCCATCTCCTTACCTCCATTTCCTCCACTGTAGTCCCTTTCATCTCTCATATTCTCATCTAAACTCACTACATGCTCCTCTGATCCTGTTCCCACCCATCTCCTTACCTTCATCTCCTCCACTGTAGTCCCTTTCATCTCTCATATTCTCATCTAAACTCACTACCTGCCCCTCTGATCCTGTTTCCACCCATCTCCTTACCTCCATTTCCTCCACTGTAGTCCCTTTCATCTCTCATATTCTCATCTAAACTCACTACCTGCTCCTCTGATCCTGTTCCCACCCATCTCCTTAGCTCCATCTCCTCCACTGTAGCCCCTTTCATCTCTCATATTCTCATCTAAACTCACTACCTGCCCCTCTGATCCTGTTTCCACCCATCTCCTTACCTCCATTTCCTCCACTGTAGTCCCTTTCATCTCTCATATTCTCATCTAAACTCACTACCTGCTCCTCTGATCCTGTTCCCACCCATCTCCTTACCTCCATTTCCTCCACTGTAGCCCTTTTCATCTCTCATATTCTCATCTAAACTCACTACCTGCTCCTTTGATCCTGTTCCCACCCATCTCCTTACCTCCATTTCCTCCACTGTAGTCCCTTTCATCTCTCATATTCTCATCTAAACTCACTACATGCTCCTCTGATCCTGTTCCCACCCATCTCCTTACCTTCATCTCCTCCACTGTAGCCCCTTTCATCTCTCATATTCTCATCTAAACTCACTACCTGCTCCTATGATCCTATTCCCACCCATCTCCTTAGCTCCATCTCCTCCACTGTAGTCCCTTCCATCTCTCATATTCTCATCTAAACTCACTACCTGCTCCTCTGATCCTGTTCCCACCCATCTCCTTAGCTCCATCTCCTCCACTGTAGCCCCTTTCATCTCTCATATTCTCATCTAAACTCACTACCTGCCCCTCTGATCCTGTTTCCACCCATCTCCTTACCTCCATTTCCTCCACTGTAGTCCCTTTCATCTCTCATATTCTCATCTAAACTCACTACCTGCTCCTCTGATCCTGTTCCCACCCATCTCCTTACCTCCATTTCCTCCACTGTAGCCCCTTTCATCTCTCATATTCTCATCTAAACTCACTACCTGCTCCTTTGATCCTGTTCCCACCCATCTCCTTACCTCCATTTCCTCCACTGTAGTCCCTTTCATCTCTCATATTCTCATCTAAACTCACTACATGCTCCTCTGATCCTGTTCCCACCCATCTCCTTACCTTCATCTCCTCCACTGTAGCCCCTTTCATCTCTCATATTCTCATCTAAACTCACTACCTGCTCCTCTGATCCTATTCCCACCCATCTCCTTAGCTCCATCTCCTCCACTGTAGTCCCTTCCATCTCTCATATTCTCATCTAAACTCACTACCTGCTCCTCTGATCCTGTTCCCACCCATCTCCTTACCTCCATTTCCTCCACTGTAGTCCCTTTCATCTCTCATATTCTCATCTAAACTCACTATCTGCTCCTCTGATCCTGTTCACACCCATCTCCTTACCTCCATCTCCTCCATTGTAGTCCCTTTCATCTCTCATATTCTCATCTAAACTCACTACATGCTCCTCTGATCCTGTTCCCACCCATCTCCTTAGCTCCATCTCCTCCACTGTAGCCCCTTTCATCTCTCATATTCTCATCTAAACTCACTACCTGCTCCTCTGATCCTGTTCCCACCCATCTCCTTACCTCCATCTCCTCCACTGTAGTCCCTTTCATCTCTCATATTCTCACCTAAACTCACTACCTGCTCCTCTGATCCTGTTCCCACCCATCTCCTTACCTCCATCTCCTCCACTGCAGTCCCTTCCATCTCTCATATTCTCATCTAAACTCACTACCTGCTCCTCTGATCCTATTCCCACCCATCTCCTTAGCTCCATCTCCTCCACTGTAGTCCCTTCCATCTCTCATATTCTCATCTAAACTCACTACCTGCTCCTCTGATCCTGTTCCCACCCATCTCCTTACCTCCATTTCCTCCACTGTAGTCCCTTTCATCTCTCATATTCTCATCTAAACTCACTACATGCTCCTCTGATCCTGTTCCCACCCATCTCCTTAGCTCCATGTCCTCCACTGTAGCCCCTTTCATCTCTCATATTCTCATCTAAACTCACTACCTGCTCCTCTGATCCTGTTCCCACCCATCTTCTTACCTCCATCTCCTCCATTGTAGTCCCTTTCATCTCTCATATTCTCATCTAAACTCACTACATGCTCCTCTGATCCTGTTCCCAGCCATCTTCTTAGCTCCATCTCCTCCACTATAGTCCCTTCCATCTCTCATATTCTCACCTAAACTCACTACCTGCTCCTCTGATCCTGTTCCCACCCATCTCCTTACCTCCATCTCCTCCATTGTAGTCCCTTCCATCTCTCATATTCTCATCTAAACTCACTACATGCTCCTCTGATCCTGTTCCCAGCCATCTTCTTAGCTCCATCTCCTCCACTGTAGCCCCTTTCATCTCTCATATTCTCATCTAAACTCACTACCTGCTCCTCTGATCCTGTTCCCACCCATCTCCTTACCTCCATTTCCTCCACTGTAGTCCCTTTCATCTCTCATATTCTCATCTAAGCTCACTACCTGCTCCACTGATCCTGTTCCCACCCATCTCCTTACCTCCATTTCCTCCACTGTAGTCCCTTTCATCTCTCATATTCTCATCTAAACTCACTACATGCTCCTCTGATCCTGTTCCCACCCATCTCCTTACCTTCATCTCCTCCACTGTTGTCCCTTTCATCTCTCATATTCTCATCTAAACTCACTACCTGCCCCTCTGATCCTGTTTCCACCCATCTCCTTACCTCCATTTCCTCCACTGTAGTCCCTTTCATCTCTCATATTCTCATCTAAACTCACTACCTGCTCCTCTGATCCTGTTCCCACCCATCTCCTTAGCTCCATCTCCTCCACTGTAGCCCCTTTCATCTCTCATATTCTCATCTAAAACTCACTACCTGCCCCTCTGATCCTGTTTCCACCCATCTCCTTACCTCCATTTCCTCCACTGTAGTCCCTTTCATCTCTCATATTCTCATCTAAACTCACTACCTGCTCCTCTGATCCTGTTCCCACCCATCTCCTTACCTCCATTTCCTCCACTGTAGCCCCTTTCATCTCTCATATTCTCATCTAAACTCACTACCTGCTCCTTTGATCCTGTTCCCACCCATCTCCTTACCTCCATTCCTCCACTGTAGTCCCTTTCATCTCTCATATTCTCATCTAAACTCACTACATGCTCCTCTGATCCTGTTCCCACCCATCTCCTTACCTTCATCTCCTCCACTGTAGCCCCTTTCATCTCTCATATTCTCATCTAAACTCACTACCTGCTCCTCTGATCCTATTCCCACCCATCTCCTTAGCTCCATCTCCTCCACTGTAGTCCCTTCCATCTCTCATATTCTCATCTAAACTCACTACCTGCTCCTCTGATCCTGTTCCCACCCATCTCCTTACCTCCATTTCCTCCACTGTAGTCCCTTTCATCTCTCATATTCTCATCTAAACTCACTATCTGGTGCTCTGATCCTGTTCACACCCATCTCCTTACCTCCATTTCCTCCACTGTAGTCCCTTTCATCTCTCATATTCTCATCTAAACTCACTACATGCTCCTCTGATCCTGTTCCCACCCATCTCCTTAGCTCCATCTCCTCCACTGTAGCCCCTTTCATCTCTCATATTCTCATCTAAACTCACTACCTGCTCCTCTGATCCTGTTCCCACCCATCTCCTTACCTCCATCTCCTCCATTGTAGTCCCTTCCATCTCTCATATTCTCATCTAAACTCACTACCTGCTCCTCTGATCCTGTTTCCACCCATCTCCTTAGCTCCATCTCCTCCACTGTAGTCCCTTTCATCTCTCATATTCTCATCTAAACTCACTACCTGCTCCTCTGATCCTGTTCCCACCCATCTCCTTAGCTCCATCTCCTCCACTGTAGTCCCTTCCATCTCTCTTATTCTCATTTAAACTCACTGCCTGCTCCTCTGATCCTGTTCCCACCCATCTCCTTAGCTCCATCTCCTCCACTGTAGTCGCTTCCATCTCTCATATTCTCATCCAAACTCACTACCTGCTCCTCTGATCCTGTTCCCACCCATCTCCTAAACTCCATCTCCTCCACTGTAGCCCCTTTCATCTCTCATATTCTCATCTAAAATCACTACCTGCTCCTCTGATCCTGTTCCCGCCCATCTCCTAATCTCCATCTCCTCCACTGTAGCCCCTTCCATCTCTCATATTCTCATCTAAACTCACTACCTGCTCCTCTGATCCTGTTCCCACCCATCTCCTTACCTCCATTTCCTCCACTGTAGTCCCTTTCATCTCTCATATTCTCAACCTATCGCTCTTCACTGTAACCTCCCCTGCAGCCTTCAAGCATGCTGTGGTCACTCTTCTCCTCAAGAAACCCTCACTAGACCCTACCTGTCCTTCTCACTATCAATCCATCTCTCTTCTTCCTTTCATTACTAAAGTACTTGAGCATGCAGTTCACCACTGTTCCCTTGACTTTCTCTCCTCTCAAGCCCATCTAGATCCTCTACAATCTGTTTTTTGTCCTTTACTTTGTACCGAAACGGCTGTTGCCATAGTCTCCAGTAGCCTATTCCTGGCAAAGTCCAAAGGTCTTTACTCAATTCTCATCCTTCTTGACCTTTCTGCTGCTTTTGACACTGTTGACCACACCTTCTCCTTGATAGCATGTCCTTGTTTGGCTTTAAGGGCTCTGTGCTATCCTGGTTCTCTTCTTATCTATCCCATCGCTCTTTCAGAATTTGTTCTGGTGGATTCTCCTCTACTGCTATCCTGCTCTCAGTTAGTGTACCCCAAGGATCTGTTTTGGGTCTACTCCTTTTCTCTCTCTATACCCAGTCCCTTGGTGCACTCATCTCTTCCATGGCTTTCAGTACCATTTTTACGCTGATGACTCCCAGATCTACCTCTATACACCTGAAATCTCTCTGACAATCCAGGCCAGGATCTCTGCCTGCATTTCTGACTTTGTTGCTTGGATGTCTCACTGCTTGAAACTGAACAAGGCTAAAACTGAACTTCTTATTTATCCCCTTAAACCTTCCTTTCCCCTTCCTCCATTCTCAGTCTCTTTGGAAAACATTCTACTCCTCCCTGTCTCCTCTGCTCTCAACCTTGGGGTCATTTTGGACTCCTCTCTCTCCTTCTCCACACACATCCAGCAGATAGCTAAACATGCTGTTTCTTTCTCTACAACATCAACAAAATTTGCCCATTTCTTTCTGAACATACTACTAAGACACTTATCTACTCCTTAGTCACCTCTCTTCTAGACTATTGTAACCAGGTCCGGCCCGTCCATTGAGCAAGAATGTTTTTTGCACAGGGCCCCGCGAAGAACATTCTGCTTTAAAAATAAATTAAATTTTTAAAAAAGCTGGCTGCTGCCACTGCCACCGCAGCAGCGGCAGAATTGAGTGTCCTTCGGGCCCCCCCTGCCCGGCTGAGCCCTCCCTGCCTGGCTGAGCCTCTCCGCGATGGCTTTCAGATCCGTGAAGTTAAAGTGTCTCCCTCTCAGCTCTGTTAAGCCCGCAGGGGCTGATGTAAAATTCGGCTCTGTTAAGCCTGCAGGGGCAGATGGGAAATTTCCCATCAGCCCCTGCAGGCTTAACAGAGCCACGAGGGAGACACTCTCCCTTCACGGATCTGAAAGCCGTCACAGAGAGGCTCAGCTGGGCAAGGGGGGGAGCTCAGCCGGGCAGGGGGGGCCTGAAGGACACTCGATTCTGCCGCGCCGGCAGAAGCCAGCTTTTTATTTCCCCTGGGCTGAGGGGGAGTTAGGACTGGTAATGGGCTGTGGGCTGATGGGGGGGGGGGTAGGACTGATAATGGACTATGGAGGGGGTTAGGACTTGAAGGTGGGCTGATGGGGTTAGGACTGGTAATGGGCTGTGGGCTGATGGGGGGCTAAGACTGTAAATGGGCTGATGGGGGTTAGGACTGGAGGTGGGCTGATGGGGTTAGGACTGGTAATAGGCTGTGAGCTGATGGGGGGTTAGGACTGGTAATGGGCTATGGGGAGGGGCTAGGACTGGAAATGGGCTGATGGGGGGGTTAGTACTGGAGGTGGGCTGATGGGGGTTAGGACTGGTAATGGGCTGTGCGCTGATGGGGGGTTAGAACTGGTAATGGGCTATGGGGGGCTAAGTCTGGAAATGGGGTGATGGGGGGTTAGGACTTGAGGTGGGCTGATGGGGTTAGGATGGGTAGTGGACTATGGGGGGCTGTCTGGAAATGGGGTGATGGGGGTTAGGACTGGTAATGGGCTACGGGGGGGTTAGGACTGGTAATGGGCTATGGGGGCTAGGACAGGAAATGGGCTGATGGGGAGGGGTTAGGACTTGAGGTGGGCTGATGGGGTTAGGACTGGTAATGGGCTGTGGGATGATGGGGGGTTAGGACTGGTAATGGGCTATGGGAGGGCTAAGACTGGAAATGGGCTGATGGGGTTAGGACTGGAAGTGGGCTGATGGGGGGTTAGGACTGGTAATGGGCTATGGGGGACTTAAACTGAAAATGGGGTGATGGGGGGTTAGGACTGGAAGTGGGTTGATGGGCTAGGACTGGTAATGGGTTGGGGGGTTGCTAGGACTGGAAATGGGCTGGGTGGAAGGGGAGGCTTGAACTGCAAATAGCTGATGGGGACGAGCACTTGGAATGGAAATGGGCTGAGTGGAAGGGGGGCTTGAACTGCAAATAGCTGATGGGGAGGGGGGCTTGTAATGGAAAGGGGCTGTGAGGGGAAGGAGCTAGGACTGGAAATGGTCTGAGTGGGGGGGAGCTAGAACAGGAAATGGGCTGATGGAGCAGCTAGGATAGGACTGGAAATGGGCTGTTGGGGGGAGCTAAGATTGAAAATGGGCTGTGGTGGGGGCTTGGATTGAAATGGACTCATGGAGGGGCTAGAAATGGAAGTAGGCTCATGGGTGGCTTGGATTGGAATTGGGCTGAGTGGAGGGGAGCTAGGATTTGACATGGGCTGATGGTGGGGCTAGGAAATGACTAGAAATGGGCTGATGGGGGGCTGGGATTGGAAATGAGCCGATGGAGGGACTCGGATAGGAGTGAAAATAGATGGGGAAGCTAGGACTGGAAATGGGCTGATGGGGGGCTAGGACTGGTAATGGGCTGATGCAGGGCTAGGACTGGTAATGGGCTGATGCAGGGACTAGAAGGGAGTGGATGCTGGGAGAGGCTGGAACTAGAAGGGAGCTGATATTGGGGGAGGATTAGAATGGGATGGAGCTGGGAGAGTGAAATGGAGAGGGGAAAAATATTTTGTGTGGGAGAGATAAAAAATCTACAATTGGCTGGGTATTGGGAGAATAAGTGGGGATTGAGGATGGAGAGGTAAAATTTGAGTGGATGAAATAGGAATGAGGAAAGAGAAAAAGGAGAAAGATTAGTATGTTAAAGCAGATGTAGAGAGAGAATGGAAAAAAAACCTAGAAGAGAGAAGAAAGGACAAATGGACAGCAGACGATGGAGAGTTAGCAGAAGACACGAAGAAACCAGAAGAAAGTGTCTGGAGCAATTGCAACTGAAAAAAATGCACAAAAGGTAGAAAGATATCTCTTTATTTTGAATTTTTTAACTGGAATATGTCAGCTCTGGGAAATGTGCATTATTAACGTCTGCGCTTTGTTTAGTACAAGAGGAAATTAATTTATAGTTTTATTTCTGCAGTGTTGTACATTCCAAGTTTGGCTTTTGTGGTTCCCAGTTTAATTATTGCCTTCCTGTTTCTAAATTGTGATTCCTTGTTTGGTGATGGTCTATGTTCTGCATGTGTAACTGGGCTGAGGTATTCTGTTTATGTAATTCCTATTTGACATTGCCACTTGTTCTCTTTCCCCAGTAGGTCATGTATTGCTATTCTCTGAAATGCATTGGTTTAATATTTGCAGTGTTGCCTTTTCATAGGTAGGGTCTGGTGCTTTGTGAGTCCTGGTAGTGCTGTTAGGATACGGCGGGTTTGCTATGGGTTCTAAATGGGCAGTGTTTGTAGTAGTTCCTAATGTACCTGGCAGTTCGCACTGGATTATAGTAATGCAGAAATATTTTAGTCTTTCTTTATCCATACACTCATTAAGAGACATGTTTACTAAAAGTTAGTGTATGGAAACATTATGCAAATATTTATACAAATGAGGCCCCGCACCGAGTCTCCGCACATGGCCCTGCACCCCCCTTGGGCCGCCCCTGATTGTAACTTACTCCTTCCTGGTATCCTTCTGAATCATCTCTCTCCCCTTCAATCTGTTCAACACTCTGCTGCGTGGCTAATCTTCTGCCAGCCTAATCATGCTCATATTGCCCCTCTTTTCAAGTAACTTCATTGACTCCCTATCTGTTTCCTGCATCCAGTTCAAACTTCTGCTGACCTATAAGTGCACTCATTCTGCAGCAACTCACTACCTTTTCTCTCTTATCTCTCCCTACACTCCTCCTTGGGAACTCCGCTCTTCTGGTAAATTGCTTCTATCTGTGCCCCTCTCTACTAACACCAGACTTTGTTCCTTTCACCTTCAGCTCCTTATGCCTGGAACAAACTACCTGAGTCTGTCCATCAGGCACCTTCTCTGACCCTTTTCAAAACCAGGCTGAAAACTCACGTCTTCGCTGCCACTTTCGGACCTTGACTCAGCTGATCTCCTTTGTGTTTCCTTACCATTCCCCCTAGATGTATCGCAGGTCTACAGCTACTGTGTTATCTTGACTAGATTGTAAGCTCTAATGCGCAGTGACTGTCTTTTACATTTGTCTGTGCAGCGATGCATATGTCTTGTAGCGCTATACAAATGTTCAGTAGTAGTAGTGCCACCTCCGATCCGCCCCGGAATGCCCGCAATAGGCCCTGACGCTATGCGATTAGCATCAGAACATGTAGTGGCAGTACTCAGGCATGTTAGTGCCCTTGAATATCCCTCTAATTAACATTTACACGGTTTACATGTCTGGTGGATGTGAGGATCGCCTGGTAACATGCCTGCCTGGTGCGAAGGTAGCGGACCTCACGCGCCACTTAGACAAGTTGTTAGATAGTGCTGGGGAGGAGTCTGCTGACTTGGTACATGTCGATACCAATGACATAGGAAAATGTGGTAGGGAAGTTCTGGAGGCTAAATTTAGGCTTTTAGTGATGAAATCCAGAACTTCCAGGGTAGCGTTCTCTGAAATGCTTCCTGTTCCACGCACAGGACCCAAAAGGCAGGCAAAGCTCCGGAGTCTCAACGTGTGGATGAGATGATGGTGCAAGGATGAGGGTTTGGATTTGTTAGAAACTGGGGAGCATTCTGCGGAAAGGAGGGGCTCTTCCGAAGGGAAGGGCTTCACCATAACCGGGATAGAACAAGGCTGCTGGCATTAACTTTTAAAAGGAGATAGAGCAGCTTTTAAACTAGATAATAGGGGAGAGACGACAGTCACCCAACAGCGCATGGTTTGGAACAATGTATCCTTGAAGGATACTACCAGCAGAGAGGTTCCAATAAAGACAAAAGTAGCCCAAATGCCATTGAGTACAGAGCAGACAGAGCTTAAAGATTCAAAATTACCCCTACCTACCAATAGCCAGATTAATATGCATAAAATACAGTCTCTAAAATGCTTCTATCAAATGCTACAAGTCTTAAAAATAAGATGGGAGAGTTAGAATATATCGCACTAAATGAGAGGTTAGATATGATTGGTATCTCAGAGACATGGTGGAAGGAGGACAACCAGTGGGACACTGTGATACCTGGGTACAAACTATATTGTAATAATAGAACTGATCAAATTGGTGGAGCGGTAGTGCTCTATGTTAGAAAGGGCATTGAGTCACAAAGGATTAAAATTTTGCAGGAAACAAAATTTGCTGCAGAATCTCTATGGATTGAAATTCCATGTAAAAAGGCGAAGGCAATGGCAGTGGGGGTGTACTATTGACCGCCTGGCGAGAATGACCAAATGGATGTTGAAATGCTCAAAGAAACCAGGGAAGCTAACAAAAATTACAGCCAGTAATAATAATGAGTGATTTAAATTACCTCGGTATTGAATTGCTCAGTGTCACGGCAGGACATGCTAGGGAGATAAAGTTCCTAGATGAAATAAATGACTGCTTCTTACAGCAGCTGGTTCATGAACTGACCAGAGCGGAAGCCATTTTGGACCCAGTCCTAAGTGGAACACCAGATCTGTTGCAAGAGATAAGGGTGTTGGGGCCACTTGGCAATAGTGATCATAGTATGATCGCGTTTGATTTAATTAATGGAGGAGGGATGGTAAGGAAATCCACAGTACTAACTTTCGAAAGGAAGACTATGATAAAATGAGGAAAACAGTTAAGAAAAAACTTCAAGGAGCAGTTGCAAAGGTTAAAGATTTACATCAAGCTTGGGTGTTGATTAAAAATACTATCTTGGAATCACAGACCAGCTGTATTCCATGCTTTAAGAAAAGTGAAAGGAAGTCCAAAAAGCTGCCAGCGTTGTTTAAAGTTGAGGTCAGAGAGGCTCTTGTTGCCAAAAAAGCATCTTTCAGGAAATGGAAAAAGCGCCAAATGACAAAAACTGGAAACAACACAAGCACTGGAAAGTTTGATGCAAGGCATTGATAAGGCAAACAAAGAGAGAATTTGAGAAGAAGTTTGCTGTGGAAGCAAAAGCGCGTAATAAAGACTTTTTCAAGTACATTCCTAGCCAAAAACCTGTGAGAGTCAGTTGTACCATCTGATGATAGAGGGATAAAAGGGGCACTAAGAAGGGACAAGGCCATAGCGGAGAGACTGAATGAATTCTATGCTTCGGTCTTTACTGAGGAATATGTAGGGATGTTATCCATGACTGAAGTGGTATTTAAAGGTGCGGAAGAATTGAAGGAAATATCGATACATCGGGAAGATGTATTACAACTATTTGATAAACTGAACAGCAGCAAATTACCTGAAATGGATAAAATACTCCAAGGGTGTTGAAAAAACTGAAATATGAGATTGCAGACCTGCTATTAGTAATCTGTGAACTATCATTAAAATCATCTGTAATACCTGAAGATTGGAGGATGGCCAACGTAACGCCAATTTTTAAAAAGGGTTCCAAGGGTGATCCGGGAAACTACAGACTGGTGAGCCTGACCTCAGTACTGGGAAAAATGGTAGAATCTAGGTCATATGTACCTAGCATTTTCCCCAAAAGACACAGGTTCTACAATGCTTGTACTGGCTGAAGCATTGATATCCTGGGAACCTTTATTAATAATGGTTTATGGACCTTTCCTCCAGGAACTTGTCCAAACCTTTTTTAGACCCAGCTACACTAACAGCCGTTACTACATCCTCCGGTAACAAATTCCAGAGTTTGATTAGACGTTGAGTGAAAAAATATTTTCTCTTATTTGTCTTAAATAGTTTACCCTGTAGCTTCATTGCATATCCCCTAGTCTTTTTATATTTTGATAACGTAAACAATAGATCTACGTTTACCCGTTCCACTCCGTTCATGAATTTATAGACTTCTATCATATCTCCCCTCAGCCGTCTCTTTTCCAGGTTAAAGAGCCCTAACCTTTCTAGCCTTTCTTCATAGGAGTATCCTTTCATCCCCTTTACCATTTTGGTGGCTCTTCTCTGAACCTTTTCTAATAATGCTATATCCTTTTTAAGATACGGCGACCAAAATTGAACACAATATTCAAGAACGTTACAGAGGCATTATAATATAATTTGTTTTATTTTCCATTCCTTTCCTTATGATACCTAGCATTCTATTTGCTCTCTTGGCCACCGCTGCACACTGGGCGGACGGTTATAACATGTTATCCACAATGACGCCTAAATCTTTTTCCTGGGTGGTGATTCCTAATGTGGAACCTTGCACCATGTAAGCATAGTTTGGGTTGTTCTTTCCTAGGTGCATAACTTTGCACTTGTCCGCATTAAATTTCATCTGCCATTTTGATGCCCAGTCTTCCAATTTATCAAGATCCTCTTGCAATTTTCCACAATCCTCTTGGGTTTTAACAACTTTAAATAGTTTTGTGTCATCTGCAAATTTGATAACCTCACTCGTTATTCCACTTTCCAGGTCATTTATGAATATGTCAAAAAGCAGCGGACCCAGCACAGATCCCTGGGGTACACCACTATTCACCTTTCTCCATTGGGAAAATTGGCCATTTAGTCCTACCCTCTGCTTTCTATTTTTTTTACCAGTTCCTGATCCACAATAGTACACTGCCTCCTATCCCATGACTCTTTAGTTTTGCCAAAGGTCTCTGATGAGGGACCTTGTCAAAGGCTTTCTGAAAGTCCAGATACACTATATCAACCGACTCACCTTAGTCCACCTGTTTATTCACACCTTCAAAAAAACATAACAGATTAGTAAGACAAGATCTTCCTTGTCTAAAGCCATGTCTGCTGTCTCCCATTAGGCCATGACTATCTACATGCTGAGGAATTTTGTACTTTATGATGGTTTCTACCATTTTTCCCAGTACTGACATCAGGCTCATCGGTCTGTAGTTTCCAGGATCACCCCTGGAACCCTTTTTAAAAATTGGCGTTACATTGGCGATCCTCCAATCTTCAGGTATTACATATGATTTTAATGAAAATTCACAGATTACTAATAGCAGGTCTGCAATCTCATATTTCAGTTCTTTCAACACCCTTGGATGTATATCATCTGGCCCAGGTGATTTGCTACTCTTCAGTTTATCTAATAGTTGTAATACATCTTCCCGATGTATCGATATTTCCTTCAATTCTTCCGCACCTTTAAATACCACTTCAGTCATGGGTAACATCTCTACATCTTCCTCAGTGAAGACCGAAGCAAAGAATTAATTCTGTCTCTCCGCTATTGCGTTGTCGCCTCTTAGTGCCCCTTTAACCCCTCTATCATCTAATAGACCAACTGACTCTCTCACAGGTTTTTTGCTATGAATGTACTTGAAAAAGTCTTTATTTCGTGTTTTTGCTTCCGCAGCAAGCTTCTTCTCAAATTCTCCCTTTGCCTGCTTTATAAATGCCTTGCATTTGACTTGCCAGTGCTTATTTATTTATTTATTTAACAGTATTTCTAAACCGCCTTATCTTAATAATCAAGGTGGTATCACAGCAAACAATCAGGTAAAGTGTGTGTGTTATACATGCAGTGAGGGTGAAGTTTAGTTGAGTGTGTGTTGTATTGTGTGCTAGATTGGTTTGAGCTATATACAAGGTGGTCTATATACAGTGGTGCTAAAAACGTTTTCTTACATCCATTGTTTGGGTGGTATCATGTACTGTTATACATTCTCTGAGGTTATGTGATGTGTCCATAGTGTTCTATGAATAGCATGGTTTTAAGCTGTTTTCTAAAGTCTTTGAGGTCAGTAGTTGCCCTCAGGTCGTCCGGTAGTTTGTTCCATATTGTTGGAGCAGCCATGGAGAGTGCTCTGTCTGTTGTGTCCTTGCGTGTATGTTTGTATTCACTTGGGGTGCTGACTCGGTTGTGTGTTTGTTTTCTTCTAGGACGTGTGCTGGTGTCTGGTTGTATGAGGGCGTGCAGGCTGTTGGCTGATGTGTGCTGTTTGTCCCCCGCAGCCCCCCCTGGTGGCGGCGTAGTTTTCCACGGAAGGGCTGGGGAGCGCACAAGATTATGGTGATTGGGGTTTAGGGTTGCCAACTTTTTCACCGAGAAAAACCCGACACCTGTGGCTCGCCATGCTCCACCCATTCTCCTCCCCCAGCCCCGCCCCTGCCCCGCCCCCAGCCCCACCCACAAAAATTACCGAGGATTCACTCACACCCCCCCTCAGTGCTGGTTCACTCACCCCCCCTCCCCTCAGTGCTGGTTCACTCACTCGCCCCCCCCCTCCCTCCCTGCTGGTTCACTCACTCAACCCCTCCCCTGCTGGTTCACTCACACCACCCCTCCCCTCCCTGCTGGTTCACTTACCCACCCCCGTGTCACTCACTCACCCCCCCCCCTCTTGCTGGTTCACTCTAACCATAACCCCCCCACCCCTGCTGGTTCACTCTCACCAACCCCGCTCCCCTGCTGGTTCACACCAACCCCCCTCCCATGCTGATTCACTCACCCCCCCTCCACTGCTGGTTCACTCACACCACCCCCCCTTCCACTGCTGGTTCTCTCACCCACCCCCCTGTCACTCACTCAACCCCTCCTGCTGGGTCACTCACACCAAACCCCCCCCCTCCCTCCCTCCCTCCCTCCCTCCTGCTGGTTTAATCATACCATCACCCCCCCCCCCCCCTTGCTGGTTCACTCACACCCCTGCCCTGCCCAAGCCGCTGCTTCTGCTTTGTACAGTGAGCTGTCTGGTCCTCTGGTGATCGCAACTTTGTTTCGATTAGGTAGTGGTCAGACCATGGCACTGGGGTAATGGTGGGTTGGGAAATTAGGTCTCTTGATGTTAGGTAATTGGATGCGAAGATGAGGTCTGGGGATGATCCATGTTTATGCGTTGGTGCATTGATTATCTGTGTGAATTGGAGCGAAGTCATCGCTTGAAGGAAGGCCTCTGCGTCTTTGGCATTGGTGGACTTGAGGTTGAAGTCACCAATCAGTAGCGCTGGTTTGTTGTTTGATGTTATGGCACAGGCTTCTTCGAGTGTGAAGGCTAGTTCGTCGGGTGGAGCTCTGGGTGCTCTGTAGGTTAGGCAGATTGTAATGTTCTTGTTCTTGATGCTAATTGTGTTACATTGCTGTGTATCGGTGAGGTTCTGTGTCTTGAACTTTAGTTTTGTTTTCGCTATTATCAGGACTCCTCCTCCACGCTTGTGGGTGCGTGGGCAGTTGTACGCTGAGTAGTTTTCCGGTACTAGTTGGTTGAGTAGTACATTGTCAGTAGGGTTGAGCCATGTCTCTGTGATGCATATTACGTCGGGCTGTTGCTCTTCTATGTGGTCTACAAGGGTGTATATCTTGTTGCAGATGGATCTGGCGTTTATGAGCTCAATCGTTGTTGTCTTTATTGCGGGGGTTGCTGTTACATGTGCTTCCTTTGCGTAGGTGTGGGAGTTTGATTTGTGTCTGTTTGTCCGCTTTGTCTGGAAAGTTCTGAGTGTCTCTTTGTGTGTGTGTTGTGGTTCTAAATATGGCAATGCAGTTGGTGTGTGCCATGTTGTGTTTGCTTGTGGGTAGAGGAGGTGTGTGGTTGGTGGGAGGAGTTGTGTGACGAGTAGGTAGAGTGGGAGGATGTATGTGGCGTGCATGTTGGTCTTTTGTGAAGTTCTGGTAGGGTGATGCCTGTTTTCTTAAGTCTTCGTCTGTTGTCTGATTGGTGAGCGGTGAACTTGGTGCGGGAGCCTGTTCCGTGGGGGGAGAGCCGGAACTGTGGAGGGCGTCTTGGTGCGGGAGCCTGTCCCGTGGAGGGAGCCTGTCCCGTGGAGGGAGAGCCGGAACTGTGGAGGGCGTCTTGGTGCGGGAGCCTGTCCCGTGGAGGGAGCCTGTCCCGTGGAGGGAGAGCCGGAACTGTGGAGGGCGTCTTGGTGCGGGAGCCTGTCCCGTGGAGGGAGCCTGTCCCGTGGAGGGAGAGCCGGAACTGTGGTGTTGTTTCCAGGTTTCATTGTTTGGCTCTTTTTTCCATTTCCTGAAAGATGCTTTTTTTTGGCAACAACAGCCTCTCTGACCACACCTTTAAACCATGCTGGCAGTTTTTTGGACTTCCTTCCACTTTTCTTAAGAATACAGCTGGTCTGGGCTTCCAAGATGGTATTTTTAATCAACACCCAAGCTTGATGTAAATCTTTAACTTTAGCAACTGCTCCTTTTAGTTTTTTCTTAACTAATTTTCCTCATTTTGTCATAGTCTCCCTTTCAAAAGTTAAAAGGTAGTACTGTGGATTTACTTACTATCCCTCCTCCACTAATTAAATCAAACGCGATCATGCTATGATCACTATTGCCAAGTGGCCCCAACACCCTTATCTCTTGCACTAGATCTGGTGTTCCACTAAGGACTAGGTATAATATGGCTTCCCCTCTGATCGGTTCATGAACCAGCTGCTCCAAGAAGCAGTCATTTATGTCATCTAGGAACTTTATCTCCCTAGCATCTCCCTGCCGTGACACTGAGCCAGTCAATACCGAGGTAATTTAAATCATCCATTTTTATTACTGGCTGTAACTTTTGTTAGCTTCCCTGGTTTCTTTGAGCATTTCATCATCCATTTGCTCATTCTGGCCAGGCGGTCAATAGTACACCCCCACTGCCATTCAAATAACACTTATTAAAAGAGGGCTGCTACACAGTACCCTGTCCTGTGCTGCTGATGTAAGCTGTGACCAACTTCCTGGGTGATTAACAGTCCCTGCTTGGATAGAAGGAGTCCTTCAAAATGGCCTTTTGACCTGCAATCTGGTGTTAACACCTATTGAAAAAGTTTCACAGCTCTCTTGCCCCCTAGGTAGAAGGCCTCTTTGTAAAGGTCTCCAGAAGATCCTTCCTGTTGCCCAAAGAGCACTGACCCTGTTTTGCCTTTTATGCGAAGTTATATTCTGATTTGATTTAAATTACAGCTTTTTGCTGCTGCTAGGATCTGACTTATTATGAAATTTAAACTACAAGCTCTCTGCTAGGTTCTAAATTTAACCAGAAAGCTCTCTTCTGTGTTTTAAAGTTAAACTAAAAGTACTTCGCTGATACTAGACCCCGAGAAAGTATTAAATTTAAACTATAAACTCTCTGCTGGGTTCCAGATTTAACCAGAAAGCTCTCTTCTGTGTTTTAAATTTAAACTAAAAGTACTTTGCTGATACTAGGCCCTGAGTGACTATTAAATTTAAACTACAAGCTCTCTGCTGGGTATGAAATGTAACCAGAAAGTTCTCTTCTGTGTTTTAAATTTAAACTTAAACTGCTGCTACTAGGCCCTGACTGATTTAACAAAAAACACTGGGTTCACAGATTAATTAATTAATTAGTGCAAAGTCATGCATTAGGGCTGCAGCCATCCAAGGGAACGATACAGTATAAGGGGGTGAAGTAATTCTGTCCACAAAAGAGGAGTGGGATCTAGGCGTGATTGTGTCAGATGATCTTAAGGTAGCTCAACAGGTAGAAAAGGCAATGCTGAAAGCTAGAAACATAGAAACATTATGGCAGAAAAAGATCATATGGCCTATCTAGTATGCTCTTCTATATCACCCATTACAAGAATCCCTTTTTTCCTTTAGAGTGCCTCTATGTTTGTCTCATGGTTTTTTGAATTTAGAATCTGTCCCATATCTACCACCTCCACTGGGATGCTAGAAGGATGCTTGGGTGCATAGGGAGAGGAATGGCCAGCAGAAGAAAGGAGGTGTTAGTGCCTCTGTATAAGTCTTTGGTGCAACCTCATTTGGAATATTGTGTGAAATACTGGAGGCTGCACCTTCAAAAGGATATAAACAGGCTGGAGTCGGTGCAGAGGGTTGTTACTAAAATAGTTAGTGGTCTTCGTTATAAAGCGTATGAGAACTGACTTAAAGATCGTAATATGTATACTTTAGAGGAAAGGCGAGATAGAGGTGATATGATAGGGACATTTAAATACCTCCATGGCATAGATGCACAGAAGAGTCTCTTTTGATTGAAAGCAAGCTCTGCTATGAGGGGACATAGGATGAGGGTGAAAGGGGATAGACTCAGGAGTAATATGCGGAAATATTTCTTTACGGAAAGAGTGGTGGATCCGTGGAATAGTCTCCCAGTGGAGGTGGTAGAGATAAGTACAGTATCTGAATTCAAAAAAGCACGGGACAAACATTGCATATTTCTAAAGGAAAAAAGGGGACAGTTGTAGTTGTTGATATGGAAGGGAAGACAAGCTAGGCCTTGTGGTCTTTTTTCTGCCATCATGTTTCAATGTTTCTATCATCAGACACTATAAACATTATTAAATCCACTGCCTACCCCTGAGACAAGCAGCATGGAATGTGTATACCCTTGGGAACCCGACAGGCACCCGAGACCCGGAACGGCCACTGCTGGAAATAGGACACTGGGCTCAATGGACTCTTGGTCTGACCCAATATGGCATATCTTATGTTCTTATAGGTAAGTTTCTTACATCTTCTTCAGTAAAGACTGAAGCAAAACATTCATTCAGTCTCTCCGCTATGGCCTTGTCCTCTCTTAGTGTACTTGCAAAGTTTTTATTCTGCACTTTTGCTTCCATGACGTGCTTCTTTTCCAATTCTCTCTTTGCCTGTCTTATCAATGCCTTGCATTTAACTTGCCAGTGCTTATTATAACCACCTGGGATCCTCTGAGGGCAATAGAAGATTCGGTTTCCCCAGTTATGAAGTTTACGGTAGCTGAATAAGTGATGTTATAACCATTAATCCCTACAGAGCCCAGGGGTGTAAGAAATACTACTTCCCCTGGAATGCCTGATTAGGAACAGAGAAGGAATAAAATAAACTAATAATCTAAGGATAGCCCTGGAGCTTTTGATGCTACAACATTATATTTATTTTTCTCCAGATGGTACATATAAGGTAAATCAGATGTAATTACATATTTTATTATTTATTTATTTAGTGTCTCTTTTATACCGCGCTATTTAAATCAGTGTGGTTTACATACAACAGTAACTTATACAGTGCGGCCTAGGCTGCGCTGTATTTACAATGAAACAGGTGCTGTAACTTGGACATCGCTAGGGTAACTATTTACAGGTTGGATATCAAGTCAGGTCCGTGCCAGGCTATCGTTGTGTCGAGACTATATACATGCTGCTATTTACAAGGTGTGACATAAGAACATAAGATATGCCATACTGGGTCAGACCAAGGTCCATCAAGCCCAGTATCCTGTTTCCAACAGTGGCAAATCTAGGTCATATGTACCTAGCAGTTTCCCCAAAAGACACATGGTCAATAGTGGCGCCGATGGGTGTGGTTGCCTCATCGTGTGCTGGGTGTGCTAGTGGGGCAATCCTGGTGGAAGTGGGTGGCAGTTTGTGGGCTGTCATCATAGTAGTGCTTGAGGAAGAGGTGATGCTTTACAGCCTTCCTAAATTGGGCAAGATCAGCGATAGCTCAGGTGTTGGGTGGCAGGGCGTTCCAATCTCTGGGTGCATAGAACCTAAATGCCTTGTTTGTCATTGCCTGGGTGCATTGTGTTACTGCCTTCGGGATTACCAGTGTGATGACCGCTGCAAATCTTCTGGATCTGTTAGGCGGCGTGGGGTGGATTAGCTCTGTGAGGGAGGTGGAGGAGAGCTTGTTGATGGCCTTGAAGGTCATTAATAGAGTTTTAAATGCAAGTCTGCAGTGGATGGGGAGCCAGTGGAGGTGTTTCAGGATCGGTGTTACATGATCGTTCCTAGAAGCACCGTGTAGAATTCTGGCCGCGGCATTCATTGCGAGTTGGAGTGGAATCAAGGTGGTCTGCCGGAGTCCTTGTAGAATTGCGTTGGAGTAATCGAAATGCGGGATTACAAGTGCTTGATAGATTGAGTATGAACAAGTTTTCTGTATGCAATAAAATTGTTAACCTGTAAAAATATATGGGCTGAGTGTTTTTTCTATTAATTGAGCTCAAATAACTAGCACATCACAGTTCAGTTAAGTACTTATCACCTCTGTCGTCAACGTTGTGGCCCAGGATGTCAGCTCTTCCATGCTTCCAGAACTGAAGGATGATGACTTCTTCTCGCAGACTCCGGTCAGCTTAGTGGCATCGGAGAACAACTTTGTAGCACACTAGACCCCTAGCCTCCTATCCCTATCCCTAAACTCCTCCCTCCAAAAATCTATTCTAAAAAATATATAATTTAAGTAGATCTGGCCAGGCAAGACTATTTTAGAGCACAGGTAAATTCCCCTTCACACTCCTTTCTCTCTCCCTCTTCACCCTCTTTATCGTACTCCCCCTGCACACCTCTTCCTTGGCTTCAGTCTCACCCTCTCCCACTTTCAACCTTTCAACCACTTTCCCAACACTCTGTCCCTCTCTCTTCTTCTCAGATCACCCAGTCATAACACTTCACTCCTTCTCTCTCTTCCTCAAGGGACCTTTCACTCTAATCGCTCTTCTAAATCCTAAACTCCAGTATTCTCTTCCTTGACTTACTCTTCCTGCTCTCCTATACCTCTCTTCCTCTGCTTTCCCTAACTCAATAACTTCTCCTTATATCCCGAAACCTGTAATCACTTTTTTTCCCCTTTACCCCAAAAAAAAAATCCACCAAATTCTATTCTCTCTTCTCTCTAAACCTCTCTCCTTTCCCCTCTATTATCTTTCTCTCTTTTTTTTCCTAACTTTCCCCACAGCTCTTACACTCACTTCCCTTTCACTCTTCCATAAAATCAGGAAAAATAAATTAAAACCTCATAAATCCTTTCATGCCAAACATATTGAGGGAGGAGTGGCCTAGTAGTTGGGGCAAGTTATTTCTGGCCAGAAGGTCAGTGGTTCCAATCCCACTAGAGGACAGCAACCTTGGGCCGGAAGGACTGGGGTTTCTAGTCCCACAGGTGCTCCTTGTGGTCTTGGGCAAGCCACTTAACCCTCCATTGCCCATGTTCCCTGTAAAATGGTTATCCCCAAGTTATAATGCCCTGTTCAATGCAAACCACCTTAATATCATGAAAGGCAGTACATAAGAGATGTTAAATAAATATTGTCACTTAATTCCTCAAACAAACTTCAAACGTTCCTCATTCAGGGCCCCTTCACTCAGACAACTCAACATACTGTATCCAGACTCCATCTTCCAAGCAGCAACTAACAACTTTCCACCAACACAGCAGTATTCATTCCAAGCTGGGTTCCATCACATTCTTCTAAAAATCCCACTCTAAACTAAATAGACCTGTAATTGTCCCTAGTTCCCAAAGTAAATCCCATACGCATAGTTTCCAGTCCTAAGAGATATGTATCATGTGCTGCTCTTGTAGTGAACATTTTCCTCTAACGGCCTCAGTCCCTCTTCAGATCACTTGTCTGCTACCCGCTCCCCTTACATCCTGGTATTTTTGCATGCAAAACTCAATTTGTAGTAAATATTAAACACTTCCAATAGACTTTTTCTACAGAATATAAGTCCCCACAGTCCCAGCTTTTGAATTATATCACTTTTGAGACTTTTAAGCCGCACTTCATTTCCCTACTGGTACAACTCTCTCAAATCACAAGTTTTTAAACATTTAAAGCTGCAAACCAAACATTTTCCAGGTCTCTGGATCCTAAAGACTTGTATTATTCACCTTAAAACTTTTAGCATTTAAAAAATACACTTTTAAAAACAGTTGTAGGTCCCGGCCCCGAGATTTCAATGAGCTCTGTTTTGAACTCTAAGCTGTAAAATGCTTTAAAAACACTTTAATAAGCTCACCACTTCATATGCTTTCATTCTGACACTTTTAAGCTCTTAATTTTCAGTTTTATTTTTGGCCATTTTTTATATGGGTTCTAACCTCTTTAGAGCAACCCACCATTGAAACGTTTTTCAGGGCAGACCTGCTATCTGCCTGCAAGCTTTTCAGGCACACTTATGGGATTCTTTCATGTACTCCGAGCCTTTTGATTCATTAGATACATCCAGAGCTTTCTATTTTTAAGTTAAATCAATGTATCTACTATCTTTTTCAAGTCCCCAGACTCCCTCCCTAACAGGCCCTAATTGGTCACTCCCCTGCTAGGACCCCAAGGCTTATGGGCCCATATGGCACTCTTTTCCCTTTTCCTTGTGCCTTCCTGCCACAATTGGGGCCAGTTAGCATCCTCTCCTGACCCCTGGCCTTGCCTAAGGGCTTCATAGTCTTTGAAGCCCAAATCTGCCCCTCCCTCACTCATCAGGGGCATCAAAAACATACGCAGGCCCACCCTCCATCATTGGGAAAAGCTGCTGGGGCCCACAGTCCTGCCCAATGTCTCAGACCCTTTTTCCTGCGGTTGGGTACATCCACCCTCTCCAGCTGTCTCCGGTCGCAGGCCAAGGCAGCGGAAGCCCTTCTGGAGCACTCTGATGGGCCACCGCTACAGCCACCAGATCTCTGCTTCCTGGGGCCGCCAAACAGCCTTCCTCTTTTTTTTTTTTTTTAACTTTAAAGCTGCAGCAGCACAGTCCCCCTCCCCCTCCCCCTCTCTGAGTCTGGGTATCTTTCTTTTTTATTTTTTTAAACCCAGAGTCCCTCTCTAGCCCCCATCGCAGCCCCCACACACCTTTCTTATGCAGCATCTCCCTCTTCACCAGTCCCAGAGATCCAGGACTATCTTGACGTTTACTTTTTTTTTTTTAATACCGGCAATCCTGCAGCCTTAACCAAAAAACCATCACGGCTGCGATCGGCAACATTCTTGCATGGTCCGGAGCCCCAGCACTAGTAAATTTTATTTTACATTTTTATTTCCTCTGGTTACATTATGTTGTTTCCTGTTTTCATCATTTGGCTCTTTTTTTCCCCTTTTTCTGAAGGATTTTCTCTGAGCTATTGTGGTAGGCTATGGCCTAACATGGCCTGCTACTATGAAAGGCCTGTAAATTAGGCCTGGATCCTAACTCCCATTATAGCTAGAAAAGAACCAAAAATCTGTGGAAAATGAGAAAACTGTTTTAAACTGCTTAATAAGAAGTTTTTATGAATTCATAAGTCTTCCATTATTCTCTTGTGTGTGAAAGAACAGAAATGTTTCAATATATGCATTCCTGGAGCTAGGGATAACCTTGCAGTAGAGAAGTAACGAAATCAAGAACTGCACCATTGATAGAGCAATCCTAAGGGAGGGGGCTGGTTGCTAAGCTCCGGAGGGATTTCTAATTGGACAAATGAAGGGAATGTAAAACCAATGAGAAGTTTGCATGTATCGAGTTGGAACCAATAGAAAGTTCTCATGTATCAAACTGAAAAAGAGGTATAAATGGTTATGTCTCTGTATAAACATTTGCTCAGTTCCTTTTGAAGCTTTGACTGACTGGGCCTGTGCACAATAAACTGGCTTGGACCTTGTCAATTGACTCCTGGACTTATTCATTGATTGCACTTTGCTACAGCATATTCTTGGTGCATTGGCCGGGAAGTGCGAGTGGTAAATGGTATTCAAGTGAATAATCCACGCAATTCGCCTTGAGATTTGGCCCGGTTGGAACCGTGTCTGTCCGACCGCGGGGGAAACCTCAAGCGCCGCCGGCCCCTTTGTGCCGGAGAGGGTTCTGCCTGCCTCGGTGGGCCATCGGGTCCAGCTGGCCAACACCTCCGACCCGGGGGAGTCCAGGTTCCCACTCAGAAGCTGGTGTGGTATCGGGGACCGGATCCGGTGAGTAGACATTTTCGTGATTTAATAGTCAGAAAGAACAGCCTGGGACAACGTCTTGCGTGCGCAGGACTGATTTGGTATATTTGGTATAGACTAACTGGGAAATCTCGCATGAGTGTGGGCGAGACAAGGGAGCCTGATCACCTCCCATAAGGGCGATTCTAGTAAGCTCCGCGTAAGAAAAGCGGAAGCCGAAGCCATCGACCCTTCTTGTTTGGAATAGTCAGTTAGTCAGAAAACCTGGGCACTTGAAATATTGAAATATGATATCTTGTTGAAATATGCTTGCTTGTGTGAGTGAGAGGTCTTGAAATACAGACCGAGCGAGAGCGGACTCCTAAGTAGCGCAGTTCCTGGCCGGGTGACCGCGCCCAGGTCGCGAACAGGAGGAAGCGAGTGGTGTTTGTCCCCCCCAGTGTTCTGTGGGCTGTACGGACCCCTTACCTACAGCCATACTACCTATCCTTATTGTTCGTTGTCTTGTTTATTTATTTTATTTATTTAGTGTACACTTATATCCCGCTACTTCCAGCGATCAGCAGTGGTTTGCTATACATAACAGTATGGTTGTACAGGCCATGGATTAAAACATACATAATGATTCAGTACAGGACACAAACATTCAGATTACAGGTTTACACTTGATTGCAAGACATTGATTTCACATGTATGTACATATTTACAGGTTGTCGGAGTCTATAGGTGTTTGACGTGTAGTGCTCTTTCCTTGTGCATGGTGAAAGAGGTTATGTGGGATTGAAGTGTGTCTGGAAAAGATGCGTCTTTAGCTTTTTTCTGAATACCAACAGGTCACTGATTGCTCTCAGTTCGCATGGTAGTTGGTTCCATAGCGGTGGCGCTGTGAATGAGAATGCTCGGTTGCTGGTGGTTGCAGTGACAGATCTCAGACTAGCCGGAACAATAAGGGTATTGAGGTGTGTGGTTCTTCTGCTTCTGTTATTTGGCTGTGATGTGATAAGGGCGTTGAGAAATGAGGGTGCTATATTATGAATGAGCTTGAATGTGGTGATTAGGATTTTGTATTGTATGCGTGCAGTGATGGGGAGCCAATGTAGGTCCATTAGAATTGGTGTGATATGCTCCTTCAGGCCTTTCCTCATGATTAATCTAGCTGCCACATTTTGCGCCATTTGGAGGATATTCAGGGTTTTTTTAGGCAACCCTTGTAGTATGGCGTTGCAGTAGTCCAGGTGAGGAATGATGAGGGCTTGTGCAACGGTCCTAAAATCTGAGTGCTCTATGATGCTACGTAGTAGGTGCAAGACTTTTATTTTGTGGAAAATGGCTCGATTGGTAATTCGGAGATGCTTTTCCATCTTTAGGTTGCAATCCAGTGTCACGCCCAGGTATTTTAGCTCACTCTTTGTGGCGTAGACGTTATTGTTCATGGTGACTGTAGGTGGTGGGTTGAAATCTGGTTTTCTGGAAATGAACATTACTTCGGTCTTTTTGTGATTAATGGCCATGTTATTCTGTTGCAGCCAGGATTGTAGCTCACTGAGGCATTTTTCCAGTTGACTGATGTTCGGGTTGTCTACATCAAGTTGAGTGTAGAGCATTAGGTCATCAGCATAGATGTGATAACTGATCTGGTGTTCCTGGAATGTTTTACAAACTGGCCGTAGATAAAGGTTGAAGAGGAGGGAAGACAGGGCCGAGCCTTGAGGTATGCCTTGGGTTTGGGGGAAAGTTGCGGCCTTCTCGTTGTTGAAGTGGACTTGCTGCATTCTGTTGTTTATGTAGGAGGCGAACTATTTCAGAGGGGCACCTCTAATGCCTATGGAAGCGAGTCTGTTTAGGAGCGTGGGGTGATGTACGGTATCAAAGGCGGCTGATATGTCTATGAAAACAAGCATGAACATTTTGCTTCTGTTTTCCAGTCCTTTGAGAAGCTTATCAAGTAGGGCCAGGAGGAGGGTCTCCACGCCATAATGCTGTCGGAAACCATACTGGTGGATGTCCAAAGCGTTATTGTACGTCATTACGTGTACGTAGGGTACGTAACGTACGCAGTTACGTTGAATACATAGGTAGTGTACATAGGTACGTTTAGATTATGGGAGGGACGGAGTCCACGCAAACTCCATTGGCATGTATGATCAAGAATTTCCGTAAAGGATTTTCGGGTGATTATGGTATGAAAATGACTCCATCCAGATTAAAAATGTTATGTGAAAGGGAGTGGCCCACACTAGCTGCTTCATGGCCCCGTGGGGGCACCTTTGATTTAGAGACAGTTTTACGAATTCATCAGCTTATACTAAGAGTGTATCCTGACCAGTTCCCCTATATAGATTCCTGGTTAAGTGTGTGTGAACAGCAGCCATCATGGATGAAGCGCTGTTATGAGGAGCGCTGTAAAATATTTGTAGCTACTACTAGGGGAACCAAAAAAGCTAAGGAAGAGAAGCCGCCTGTGTATTCTGACCCAGAGTCCCCAGATATTCTGGATAGGTTACCCCAGCACCCACAGAAGTTAGTTCCTACAGCACCACAACCTGAAGTAGAGCCAGAAGAGGAGCCCCAGAAAATACCGATACAGCAGCCTAAGAAGCACCCTACCCCGAGTGAAAGTCCCGAGTCAGGCCCAAGCACAGCAGGGGGACTCAAGTCCTCTGACGAGATAGAAAGCGGAGGCTCTCCTGCCAGTTCAGGGTCACCCGCCAAGGAGATTTGTGCCCGGGAGCCTTATGATTTAAGAAGCGTAACTCCCAAGAAGAAGGAGAAAGCAGGGCATCTAATGCCACTACGCCAAGTGCCTGGAATGCCTGTTTTAAATGATCAGGGCCAGATGGCACCAGGACCAACCAGCTTAGTTTATGTACCCTTTTCCACCACAGATTTATTAAACTGGAAAACGCATTATGCATCCTACACAGCCAAGCCCCAGGAATTAACGGAATTAATGTCTAGCATTATGCAAACCCATCAGCCTACCTGGGCCGATTGTCGCCAGCTCCTGTCTACCCTCTTCACTACTGAGGAGCGAGGGTGAATCGGGCAAGCAGCCCTTCGTTGGTTAGAAGAGAACCCTGTAGAAAGGGGAGGAGTAAATCCCCCACAAGCAGCTGTTGCAGAATATCCCAATGAAGATCCCGGGTGGGACCCGAATGATGAAAGGGGGGCGGCAGCCCTAACCAGATTTCGCCAGGCCTTACTGCAGGGCCTGAAGAAGGGAGGCCAGAGGGCCATGAATATCGGGAAAGTATCGGAAGTTCTCCAGGGTCCAGATGAGAGAAAGCGGCCTTTTATGAGCGGTTGTCTGAAGCTTATAGATTGTATACTCCATATGATCCCGCCGCTCAGGAAAATTTACGCATGGTAAATGCGGCCTTTGTTAGTCAGTCCCAGAGAGACATAAAACGAAAATTGCAGAAACTGGATGGATTTGCGGGCATGAATACAGCTCAGTTAATGGAAGTCGCTCAGAAAGTATTTGTGAATCGTGAAAATGAACGAGACAGAGAAAGTGAACGAAAGATGAAGAAGAAGGCAGATCTTCTTGCTGCTGCTATAACCGAATGACGTGGAGGAGGTTTTCCTAATCAAAGGACCAGAGGACGTGGAAGAGGTCGCGGAAGCGAAAGGCCTCAATTGGGTGAAAATCAGTGCGCCTACTGCAAGGAAGAAGGACATTGGAGAAATGAGTGCCCGCATCTGGACTCCGCCCCTGGAGGCCAGGAGGACGATTTCGAAGGAGGTGAGGAATGAACCGAACACAGTTCCAGCAAGAGAGGGAGGAAGCCATTGAGGGAGTGGCAGTAGCAACGGGCTATGACCTGGACGACATAGATGAAGACTAGGCCAGACCGGGCTCCAAGTTTACCCTGGGTCACCAGGAGCTTATGGTCAGTTTAAAGATAGGGGACCAATACATGGAATTTATGGTAGATACAGGAGCAGAGCATTCAGTAGTAGCCAAGTGTAAACGGGGGCGCTGGGCGTGAATGTCCACAGTCTTGGCAAAGGCAAAATACTATTATGACTTGCAAAGGATTGTGGGGAATGTAGTCCATTCATACCAGAATCAACCGTTCACAAAATAATGAGTTGTGTTGCTCGAGTGTAAGCAAAGAAAAATATATTTTATTCATGGGGTTAATTCTCCCACACAGATTTACTTGGTAACACAAAAGGATACTTGCTTTCAGTATTGTACTTAGGAAAAACAAATCATGATATCAGCAACTGAACTTCTTAAGCAATCAATCAAACAATAAAGACCTTGATGGGAAACAGAAAAGGTCTTTCTGAGGGCTCCTGCTAATACCTTTTAGCAGTGCTCCAAAAGCAAAAACAAAACCCAAAAGTAACCAAAAACTGTTCTTTTTTCAAGGATAACTTTCTTCTATTTTCACACACAAACAGTAGTTTCCTTTCAGAGCTCACGTGCAACTGTGCATGGCTTAATTACCAATAATTAGCCAGCTGCAAACCCCTTTGCTGATTCACTTTCTCTACGTGGCTCAAATCCTACCCTAAAGCTTTCTTGCAGGCTTTTCTGGGTAGATAAAAGAACAAGTTATAGTTCCTTTTGATGGTTGTTGTATTTGTGAACGTATTTTACCACAGCAGCCTAGTCAGAGAGCAATCCATGTATTCATTCTGATCATTTAAAATATCTCCTTCTTCTTCAAATATCATAGAATCAATATCATGGTCTGGCTCAGAGGAATTCCTTAATGGATCACTCTCAGGGTAATACTTGTTTCCCTGCTGACTTCCAGGTGAAGAGCTAGGGCATAGATCAGTGTTCATACCTGAGCTTCCTTTGCTGTTAGGTTTCCTCTCCAGATATCCTGGCCAGTAAGTAGTCCAGCTTTTATGTCCAGCCTTCCAATCAAGATCCCTGGACACTGGGTCTCTCTTCACATACCTTCTTGAACTGGTCTTAGGGCCCCTTCCAAATGCAGCCGTCTCCTTCAAAGGTGCCTTCTGGGAATTCCTGGCTCTGTAACCCCACTCCTCTGGCTTCCTCCAGTCCAATGGAGTATGCTTGCCTCTGGAATGACTCCCAACACACGTACTGCTGTGGACTCCTTCTTTAGACCTCCAAGAAGTCTTTCTCTTCTTCCTTCCACGTTGTTGCTGCTTCCTGATCTCTCTGTCCTTGAGCTCTGAGTTTCTCCTCTGATTCTGTGTAGAATATGTTTTACTTTTAACTTGTTTAGAGGGATACTCGACCCTAGCACAGCTCAGCTGTGCTGAATCAAGCCCTGCCCTTGGAGATGACTGATTGGGGATTACCTCATAGTTCTCCTGATTGAACACACGTTTCCCCACTTCAGCTCTTCTAGTGGCTGTTTGAAACCTGGTGCATTCTGGGACTGGTAGTCTTTTATGAAAACATTCTGCTTTAGTATTTCTACCAGCAAAGACAGGTTGCTTGTTCAGTGCCAATTCACCTCTTTTATAGCTTGTCATGATGCGGTCACTAATAAAGTTGGTTTTAAGAAAAGAAATCCTGTTTTAGATGAACTTAAGAACATAAGAACATAAGACATGCCATACTGGGTCAGACCGAGGTCCATCAAGCCCAGTATCCTGTTTCCAACAGTGGCCAATCTAGGTCCAAACTAGATGTGCAGTTACCTCCGGGCACAGCTAGAGGGAGCAGGAACAGACACACTGATCCTAAAGAACCTAATCTCACTGATGACCTGCAGCTGACAGAGAACCAGGAAGTCAGCAGCCACGGATCTCTTTATAAACCAGAGCAGAATGCTTCTGGTCAGAAACGACAGGAGAAGAGGAGATGGCAGCAGTTACAAGGAGAGCAATGGAGGAATAAGCAGTGGAAACAACAGCAGGAGCTGAGGAAGGAAGAGAAAGAGGAAGAAGGAACTGGAGTTAGAGGTGAAACAGCAGTAAAGCCTGGAAGCTATCAAGGACACAAACCTGATTGCTGTAGAAGAAGCCAAGCTGGAAGTTGGAACAGAAATAGACCTTACAAGGTGGGAAGCCATAAAACCCAAACTAAACCTGTTGTGCAAGGGGAGTTTGGTGGAAGTTACTCCAAGGTAAGAGGCCCTGCCACGCCTAGTTCCTATACTCTACCTGTTTGTGATATAGAGAGAAGAAAGCAAAGAACCAGAGAGGGAGGTTCTGAGAGTGGCTTATCTCTAGAAGATCACTACCCAGTTTTACCTATTCGGAGGGAGAAGCAGTTGTACAAACAACTGAAGTTTTTACCCAGGGAGCCAAGGTATGAGACAGTAAAGTTTAACTGTAATGATTGCACTGCTAGAAGCCATCCTAAAAGAAACGTTCCTTTTAAAAGAAGCCAGAGTAAAGACTGGTTCACCAGTTTACCGCCAGCTTTGAGAGCCCCTGCTTATGTGGAGCAAAACTCCCAAGCTGAAGATTGCCATACTGGAATAGACAGGGATAGTGAAAGCACATTGGATCTGTATGGGGCAGATGATTTAATGGAAGTGGATTTTCCAAGCACTATTCCCTTACCTTTACCTGAAGACATGGAGTGTAATTGGTGCACTGCCTGTGCTCAAAACTGTGCATGTTACAAAGAAGAATAAATGCAATATATTTTGATTGTTTAACTATTCTGAATATTACTTTGAAGAAGCCTGCTTTGAACTGTGAAGTAACAGTTGATTAGCCAATGAACTTTGGTACCTTTTGAAACAAAGGACTGTTTCTATTATCAAACTGTCTCTTATTTTGAACCTTGCTTTTGAACGGGGAATAAAAGCCTTTATTACCCTGCACTCGGACTTTTCATTCATTCATAGCGCTACCTAGTGGCGCACCTTCTTTGTGTCCGCGACACCGTGTGACAAGCTCCTTCCTGAACTATGATAAGCTTCCTTATCACATACCCCCCTGCTTAAGTTATTACGGACTGGTGCAACTGGTGAAACTTCTTCTTTACAGTCCGTAATACGGGAAAGGGCATCCGCATTTTTGTGTAACTTCCCAGCACGATGTTCCACTTGAAAATCAAATGACTGTAAGGTCATGTACCAGCGTGTCAACCTGGCATTGTGGTTCTTCATTTGTTGCAACCACTTAAGTGGGGCATGGTCTGTGACCAATTGGAACTTCCTCCCTGTAAGGTAAGACCTTAATGCCTCCACTGACCACTTTATAGCTAAACATTCCTTTTCTATTGTGGAATACTTCTGTTCAGCCGGTGACAATTTCCTGCTCAGGTACATCACAGGATGCTCCTCCCCTTCATGACATTGGGATAAAACAGCTCCTAGCCCTACATCCGATGCATTTGTTTGAACCAAGAAGGGTTTCCTGAAATCCACCCCTTTCAGTACTGGTCCTGTACACAACTTTCCTTTTAGGACTGAAAATGCTTTTTCAGCTTCAGGAGTCCATTTCAGCTGGTTTGGGCAATTCTTCCGCAGCATATCAGTAAAAATTGCACTTTTCTCTGCAAATTGTGGTATAAATCTGCGGTAGGATCCAATAAGTCCCAAGAAACTTCTCAGTTGTTTCTTTGTTGTTGGAGGAGGAAAATTCCTGATGCTATCCACCTTGCTCATTAGAGGTTTAATTTTCCCTCTTCCCACCAGGTGGCCTAGGTATTTTACCTCTCTATTAGCAAAGGCACATTTCTTTGGGTTCAAAGTGATTCCCGCTTGCTTCATGGAGCATAAGACTGCCCTGATTCTCTTTAGATGTTCCGCCCAAGTGTTACTATGGATTATGACATCATCCATATAGGCAAAGGCATAATTTTGGTGGGGTCGAAGTACCTGGTCCACTAACCTTTGGCAGGTAGCTGCCGCTCCATGCAGTCCGAAAGGCATCCTTTTGAACTGGAAAAGGCCAACGGGGGTGCTGAACGCAGTCTTCGGCTTCGACTCCCTGGTTAGAGGGATTTGCCAATAGCCTTTTGTCATGTCAAGGGTGGTTAAATATTGAGCTTGTCCAAGCTGGTCCAACAGCTCTTCAATTCTTGGCATTGGATATGCATCAAAAACTGATATTGCGTTTACCTGCCGGAAGTCAATACAGAATCTTAAAGAGCCATCAGGCTTTGGCACCAAGACTATGGGGCTATTCCAGGGACTCTTCGACTCCTCTATTACTCCCATGTCCAACATTTCCTGAACTTGTGCCACTACTTTTTGTCTCTTTGCTTCAGGCAAGCGGTATGGCCTTTGACGAATTAATTTCCCAGGTGGAGTTATTATCTCATGGGCAACCAAATGTGTCTCCCCAGGTATGGGAGTCAAAACATCTGGGAATTCTTTAAGCAATTTCCTTATTTCTTCCTGTTGTACCACTGTCAGGTCCTCACCTATTTGGGGTTCTGACTTTTCTTTACAGTCAGATACCTGGGGTCCCAAATCCTCCTCTTTATGCACCTCCCTTTCTCGGGCACAGGTGGCAGCTAGGCTCTTAACCCCTTTGTCTTCAGTAGAACAAAAGCCTTTGGTTCCACGCTCAGAATTTGACAGGGATGTGACTTCCTCCACAGGTGGGAAACCCAGTCTCTCACATATCAATTGAGCGATTCTGTCTCCCGTCTTCACATGGTAATCGTTCTGTCCAAAATTAAATAACAGAACTTTAAGATTGCCCCTGTAATCGAGATCAATCACTCCCGCTCCCACATCGATGAAATACTTAAGGGCTAATCTGGATCTTGGGGCTACTCGCCCATAGCACCCAATGGGTATTTCAACTTGGAGTCCAGTGTCAACCAGGGCTCTCCCTTGGCTAGGTACAGTCACATTTTCCACACTGCACAGGTCAAACCCAGCAGCTTGAGGGGTTGCCCGCTTAGGAGCTTGGGCCTTCTCTGTGACCCTATGGTACTTCAAGACAAATATCTGCTTCTGGGTAGTTTGGACTTCTGGAAGCTTAACCATCTTTTTAGCTGGGGTCTGAGGACTTCCAAACAAAGGCCCGGGAGCTATTACCATCATTCCTTCTCCCTCCTCCTTTAATAGTCCTTTCACTAGTCCCTGCTTAAATCTTGGCTGGTCCCTTCCTAGAATCAAATCAAATGGAAGCCTAGGCACCACTGCTAAAAGAATTTCCTCTTGTTCCCCCAGGCACTTAACCATTAGCCTATAGGTGGGATATGATGTTGCAGCACCATGAATGCATCTGATGTGAACCTGGCTTTCAGGGTTCTAGGCACAAATCCTTCTTGGGCCTCTATCCTCTTCCAAAGCCTCTTTGACCGCATACTCTGGTCTGCCCCAGAGTCTAACAGAGCATTTGTGGTAATTCCCTGCACATCAACCACCAAAAGGAATCCTTCTTTGGGCTGTTTTAAATCAACACCCATCAAGCTAGTGTGTATCTGGCATCCCCTTTCCAAATGTCCCCATCTTCCACATTTGAAACATTTCTTTTTACTCCACTGTGTAATCTGGGTTGGCACAGTACAATTATTCTCAGAAAAATTTTTAACCATTTTCTTTTCTGATACAGCACAGCTTGCCTCAGCACCAACCTTCAGAGGGCCACCCATTCTATGGCAAGCCTGCGTGGCTTCCAAGAATCTCTCTGCTAGCATGGTTGCCTCTCCAAGGTTCTGGCAATTTTGCTGTATAAGGAAAGTGTGCAAATCTTTAGGCACAGCAGACATAAATTGTTCAAGCATAATAATGTCTAATAACATTTCCACAGTCTTTCCCTCAGGCTCCAACCATTTTACAGCCAATCCTCTGATTCTCTGACTCAGAGCCCTGGGTGTTTCACCCACTCTTAATGCAGTAGCTCTAAACATTCGCCTATACTCTAAAATAGACAACCCTAGGTGATATCTTATAGCAGCCTTTACATCTTTATAATTCAAAGCTTGGGCTGCTGGCATTGCCCTATAAGCTGCAAGCGCCTCCCCAGTTAATGAGGCTGCCAGCCTTACTGCCCACTGGGTCTATGGCCATGCTAATGCTTGTGCCACTCTCTCAAAAGATTCAAGGAAATCATAAACATTATCATCTGGAGTCAGCTTCCCAAAACTAAATGCCCCAATTCCCTGATTGAGTCCCACATTGTCCACATTTGGTATACCAGTTGTTACTGCTGGTCTTGCATCCGGTCCACTTTGGTTATGAAGAGCAACTAAGGCTTCCACCAGATCAAGCACTGGCTTCTGCTGGTCCCTTAATGCTTTAATTGCAGTGTCCTGAGCCTGCTGCGCTAGCTCCTGTTGCCTGCTAAATTGGGCTACCATCCAGCTGGCCATTTCCCTTGGATCCATCTTGAATCTCTGCAAGAAAACAAAATAAAAAAAAAAAACACAGAGCAGCACCCTCCAAACGTGTTTTTTTCCTATTTTTTTTTCAATTACCCCTGTGACTTACTCCCATCCACCACTAGACATGCCCAGGTACTTATTACCTTATGCCAGTGATGAATCCAGCTCACACAGGGTCTTTTCCTCCTGGGACAGCTCCTGGAACAGCTACCTCTTTTTTTCTCCAAAGTGTTGTTAAGGGAAAAATCCTTTTTCCAGCTTTTAACTTGAACTTTTTTTTCTTCAGATTTCAGTTGTAATCCTTATATCATGTAAATCTTTTGCGCAAAAGCAATCCGAAAAACTACGCCAACTGTAAACGGGGGCGCTGGGCGTGAATGTCCACAGTCTTGGCAAAGGCAAAATACTATTATGACTTGCAAAGGATTGTGGGGAATGTAGTCCATTCATACCAGAATCAGCCGTTCACAAAATAATGAGTTGTGTTGCTCGAGTGTAAGCAAAGAAAAATATATTTTATTCATGGGGTTAATTCTCCCACACAGATTTACTTGGTAACACAAAAGGATACTTGCTTTCAGTATTGTACTTAGGAAAAACAAATCATGATACCAGGTACTGAACTTCTTAAGCAATCAATCAAACAATAAAGACCTTGATGGGAAACAGTGCTCCAAAAGCAAAAACAAAACCCAAAAGTAACCAAAAACTGTTCTTTTTTCAAGGATAACTTTCTTCTATTTTAACACACAAACAGTAGTTTCCTTTCAGAGCTCACGTGCAACTGTGCATGGCTTAATTACCAATAATTAGCCAGCTGCAACCCCTTTGCTGATTCACTTTCTCTACGTGGCTCAAATCCTACCCTAAAGTTTTCTTGCAGGCTTTTCTGGGTAGATAAAAGAACAAGTTATAGTTCCTTTTGATGGTTGTTGTATTTGTGAACGTATTTTACCACAGCAGCCTAGTCAGAGAGCAATCCATGTATTCATTCTGATCATTTAAAATATCTCCTTCTTCTTCAAATATCATAGAATCAATATCATGGTCTGGCACAGAGGAATTCCTTAATGGATCACTCTTAGGGTAATACTTGTTTCCCTGCTGACTTCCAGGTGAAGAGCTAGGGCATAGATCAGTGTTCATACCTGAGCTTCCTTTGCTGTTAGGTTTCCTCTCCAGATATCCTGGCCAGTAAGTAGTCCAGCTTTTATGTCCAGCCTTCCAATCAAGATCCCTGGACACTGGGTCTCTCTTCACATACCTTCTTGAACTGGTCTTAGGGCCCCTTCCAAATGCAGCCGTCTCCTTCAAAGGTGCCTTCTGGGAATTCCTGGCTCTGTAACCCCACTCCTCTGGCTTCCTCCAGTCCTCTGGCTGCCTCTGGAATGACTCCCAATACACGTACTGCTGTGGACTCCTTCTTTAGACCTCCAAGAAGTCTTTCTCTTCTTCCTTCCACGTTGTTGCTGCCTCCTGATCTCTCTGTCCTTGAGCTCTGAGTTCCTCCTCTGATTCTGTGTAGAATATGTTTTACTTTTAACTTGTTTAGAGGGATACTCCACCCTAGCACAGCTCAGCTGTGCTGAATCAAGCCCTGCCCTTGGAGATGAGTGATTCGGGATTACCTCATAGTTCTCCTGATTGAACACACGTTTCCCCACTTCAGCTCTTCTAGTGGGTGTTTGAAACCTGGTGCATTCTGGGACTGGTAGTCTTTTATGAAAACATTCTGCTTTAGTATTTCTACCAGCAAAGACAGGTTGCTTGTTCAGTGCCAATTCACCTCTTTTATAGCTCCTTCCTGAGCTATGATAAGCTTCCTTATCACACAAGCCAGTAGCTCCTTTGTCCTCACGATCTTTCACCATTGTGGGAGCCACTGGAAATAAAGCCACAAAGTCATTCTTGCAGAACCGCATGTGTGAACTAGGGGCACAGAAGATAAGGCACCAGTTCTTGTATATGCCTGAGTGCCCTATTCCACTACTGGGCCGAGACATGCTTGCCAAGCTCCAGGTCCAAATATCCTTTGCTGAAGGGGGAGAAATGAAAATGACTGTGAACCCAAAGCCTGCTGGATTGATGGTGCTTACTGTTCCCCGAGAAGAAGAGTGGCGGTTCTATAGTGCACCACCAATAAAGTCAACTAGTCCCTGTATACCTACCAACCTCATAGCCCCACCTGAAGTATGGGCAGAAGATAATCCACCTGGCCTAGCGAAGAACATAGCCCCTGTCATTGTCACCCTCAAGCCAGGAGCAGAACCAGTGCATGTGAAGCAGTATCCTCTCCCTCGACCAGCCATAGAAGGAATTCATTGCCATTTGATGAAACTGCTGAAGTACGGACTTCTCAAGGAATGCCAGTCACCTTGGAACACCCCCCTTCTCCCAATAAAGAAGCCTGGGACAGGGGACTACCGCCCAGTACAAGACCTAAGGCGAGTAAATGATGCAATTGAAACTATACACCCTGTAGTACCAAACCCTTATACTCTCTTGGGACTGATCCCCACTGAGGCTGCTCACTTCACCATCCTGGACCTGAAAGATACCTTTTTCTGTGTGCGCCTAGCACCCACCAGTCAACTTTTATTCGCTTTTGAATGGCAAGACCCCACAACAGGAAGGCGGGGCCAGCTCACCTGGACCAGATTACCCCAAGGATTCAAGAATTCACCTACTCTCTTCAGTGCTGCCCTGAATCAAGAACTCTCAAGTTACCCAGTGGACCCAGGAAAGAGGGTTCTTCTTCAGTATGTAGATGACTTGCTCATAGCCACCAACTCAGAAAGTGAATGCCTACAAGCTACTAGTGAACTTTTGTACCTTCTCAAAGATGCTGGATACAAAGTCTCAAGAGCCAAAGCGCAACTATGCCAAACTGAAGTCAAGTATTTGGGATTCCAGTTGTCCAGTGGGATCCGACGTTTAGGACCAGAACACAAAGAAGCTGCATGTAATATCCCCATTCCAATCACTAGGAGGCAAGTGAGAGCCTTCCTGGGGGCCGCGGGATATTGTCGCATATGGATCCCCAACTTTGCCCTGATTGCAAAACCACTATACCAAGTCACCAAAGGAATGGAAAAATCCCCACTAGACTGGGGACCCGAACAAGATGTAGCATTCCAGACTTTGAAGAAGGCCCTGATGTCATCCCCAGCTTTAGGTCTTCCAGATGTTCAGAAGCCTTTCCATCTTTTTGTCCATGAGTCACAAGGAAACGCATTGGGAGTATTGACTCAATCTCTTGGATCCTGGCAACGACCAGTAGCCTATCTGTCAAAACAATTGGATATAGTTGCAAAAGGATGGCCCCCTTGTTTGAGAGCTGTTGCAGCAACATCCCTCTTAGTGGGCGAAGCAGACAAACTCACACTAGGACAAACTCTTCAAGTCACCATGCCACACTCTGTTTTGACTCTCATGGAACACAAAGGAAACTTCTGGCTAACCAATGCACGAATGTTGAAGTATCAGAGCATGCTATGTGAAAACCCACGGATACAGTTGAAAGTCAGTCAAGCTCTGAACCCTGCTACATTGTTTCCAATTGATCCTGGGCCACCTGATCATAATTGCTTAGAAACCATGGACACTGTATTTTCAAGTCGCCCTGATTTGACCGATGTCCCTCTAGAGGACCCTGAACGGACTTTCTTTGTGGATGGAAGCAGTATGGTTATCAGTGGACATCATTGTGCTGTATATGCAGTGGTGACCCTTGATCTGGTAATTGAGTCCTCAGCCCTGACCCCAGGAACCTCCGCACAGAAAGCTGAATTGATAGCCCTCACCAGAGCCTTGACATTAGGAGAAGGACTCCGCATAAATGTGTACACAGATTCCAAATATGCTTTCACTACTTTGCATGCACATGGAGCCTTGTATAAAGAGCGAGGGTTGATCACCTCAGGGGGTAAGGCCATTAGGTATGGGTCCGAGATATTGATGTTATTAGATGCTGTGTGGGCCCCCAATCAAGTGGCAGTCATGCACTGCCGAGGTCATCAGGCAGGAGCAGGAGAAGTTACCCGAGGGAATAGATTTGCAGATGCCACAGCCCGGAAGGCAGCCACCACAGGACAAGTTAGGACCCAAGATACTGTAATGCAAGCAGCCCTATTCCCTGTGCCCCTCAGTTCCTGGGCACCCCGATACACTACAAGAGAGTTAGACTATTATTGTGAAAAGGAGGGAGGAGTCTTGACAAAACAAGGTTGGATAGTGTTGCCACACCCAGAAGGTAGTTCACCTCCAGGTCCTACAGTCATTCCTGAAGCATTAGGGCCAGCCTTTGTTCAAGCTTTTCATCAAGTCACACATTATGCAAAAACAGCCATGGAAAAAGCCCTGAGACCCCATTTCTGTATTTCACTGCTAGGATCCCTGACCACCTCGGTGGCACAGCAGTGTCTGATATGTGCCAAAAATAATGCCAAGCAAGGTCCTGTTCCACCCCCAAGAGTTCAGTCAGTAGGGGTGACCCCAATGAGTGATATACATATAGACTTTGCTGAAATGCCCCGTGCAAATGGATATCACTATATGTTAGTGTTAGTCTGCACATTTTCAGGGTGGGTAGAAGCCTACCCCACCCGAACTGAGAAAGCCCGAGAAGTCACTAGGGTATTGCTCCATGAGATCATTCCCCGATTTGGAATACCATCAACTATAGGGTCAGATAATGGTCCATCATTTGTATCCCAAGTGACCCAATAGTTAGCTCAAGCTTTGCAAATAATATGGAAGTTACACACTGCTTACAGACCCCAGAGCTCAGGGAAAGTAGAACATATGAATAGAACCTTGAAAACTCAGTTATCCAAGCTTTGCCAAGAAACACACCTGAAGTGGCTTCAAGTTCTCCCCATAGCCCTTCTTAGGATACGTTCAGCTCCCACCAGATCCTTAGGAGTCTCCCCTTTTGAGATATTGTATGGGCGACCTCCACCCATAGTGCAGGGAATAAAGGGAGACATGAGACAGATAGGATCTGAAATAACTAGACAAGAACTATTAGCTTTAGGTTCTGTTTTGCAGAAACTCCAAACGTGGGTGCAAGATCGACTACCCATCAACCTGACCGAGCCTCTGCATCCCTTCTAGCCAGGAACGTCCATGTGGGTGAAAGAGTGGAGAAAGACCCCGCTGGCGCCGCATTGGAAGGGACCGTACATCGTCATCCTGTCAACCCCCACGGCAGTGAAAGTTGCAGAATTTGAACCTTGGATCCACCACAGTCGAGTGAAGCCGGCAGCTGCTCCTGATCCTGGCCAATGGACGTCAGTGAATGATCCTGAAACTCCATTGCGACTCACCTTGAGGAGACAGCCAGCTTTATAGAGAATCTTCAGAATCCACCTACGTCACGCGAGAGTGACCATCACAGCAGAAACAGAAGAAAACTGAGCAAGTTCATCATACTTAACTTTCCAATTAACCTCCAAGAACTGTAATCACAATGTTCTTCCACTATTGCCTTGTGGGAGTGGTGATCCTGGGAATCCTGGAAAAGACTTTTGCCCTACGCACTTGTGCAGCCTGCATAACCACCACCCGAACAGGACAAAAGATTACTCAGACTTTGCTCTATCACTCCTACTATACTTGCACTGGTACAGTCAGCCGGTGTATTTATAATGGCACTGAACTGAATATTTGCACAAAGGGGAAAAGTAAGACTTGTTATAACCCCTGACAAAACCCTTCATATTGCACCTTTGAGATAAGATCATAAGATCATAAGATATGCCGTACTGGGTCAGACCAAGGTCCATCAAGCCCAGTATTCTGTTTCCTACAGTGGCCAAGCTAGGTCATATGTACCTAGCAGTTTCCCCAAGAGACACAAGTTCCACAATGCTTGTACTGGGTCAAGCATTGATATCTTCGGTCACTTCTTAATAATGGTTTATGGACCTTTCCTCCAGGAACTTGTCCAAACCTTTTTTAAACCCAGCTACACTAACAGCCTTTACTACATCCTCCGGTAACAAATTCCAGAGTTTGATTACACGTTGAGTGAAAAAATATTTTCTTTTATTAGTCTTAAATAGTTTACCCTGTAGCTTCATTGCATGTCCCCTAGTCTTTCTATATTCTGATAACGTAAACAATCGATCTACGTTTACCCGTTCCACTCCGTTCATTAATTTATAGACTTCTATCATATCTCCCCTCAGCCATCTCTTTTCCAGGTTAAAGAGCCCTAACCTTTTTAGCCTTTCTTCATAGGAGTATCCTTCCATCCCCTTTACCATTTTGGTGGCTCTTCTCTGAACCTTTTCTAAAATCGCTATATCCTTTTTAAGATACGGCGACCAGAATTGCACACAATATTCAAGGTGCGGTCTCACCATGGAACGATATAGAGGCATTATAATATTTTTTGTTTTATTTTCCATTCCTTTCCTTATCATACCTAGCATTCTATTTGCTCTCTTGGCCGCTGCTGCACACTGTGCCGAGGGTTTTAACATGGTATCCACAATGACGCCTAAATGCCTCTATATCGTTCCATGGTGAGACCACACCTTGAATATTGTGTGCAATTCTGGTCGCCGTATCTTAAAAAGGATATAGCGATTTTAGAAAAGGTTCAGAGAAGAGCCACCAAAATGGTAAAGGGGATGGAAGGATACTCCTATGAAGAAAGACTAAAAAGGTTAGGGCTCTTTAACCTGGAAAAGAGACGGCTGAGGGGAGATATGATAGAAGTCTATAAATTAATGAACAGAGTGGAACGGGTAAGCGTAGATCGATTGTTTACCTTATCAGAATATAGAAAGACTAGGGGACATGCAATGAAGCTACAGGGTAAACTATTTAAGACTAATAAAAGAAAATATTTTTTCACTCAACGTGTAATGAAACTCTGGAATTTGTTACCGGAGGATGTAGTAAAGGCTGTTAGTGTAGCTGGGTTTAAAAAAGGTTTGGACAAGTTCCTGGAGGAAAGGTCCATAAACCATTATTAAGAAGGGACCCAGGATATCAATGCTTGACCCAATACAAGCATTGTGGAACCTGTGTCCCTTGGGGAAACTGCTAGGTACATATGACCTAGATTGGCCACTGTTGGAAACAGAATACTGGGCTTGATGGACCTTGGTCTGACCCAGTATGGCATATCTTATGTTCTTATGCTGTGTACAGAAGTCAACAGCTGAAGTAAGCCTTGAAAATAGGCCAATGGGACAAATGGGATGCGTCATCTGAAGAATGGCCACCAGAGAGAATCATCTCATACCATGGACCTGCTACTTGGGAGCAGGATGGGACTTGGGGATATCGTACTCTTGTTTATATGATTAATCGAATAATACGTTTGCAAGCTGTTGTTGAAATAATAACCAATGAAACTAGTAAAGCACTAACCCTTCTGGCCAAGCAAATTACGCAAATGCGCACGGCCATTTATCAAAATCGCTTAGCTCTAGATTATTTGTTAGCAGCTGAAGGTGGGGTATGTGGGAAGTTGAATCTAAGTAATTGTTGTTTACAGATTGATAGTAATGGGCATGTAGTTGAAGATCTAGCCACCCAGAGAGCAGACATTTGTGCCTGTCCAGACCTGGCACAGTTTGAAGATGGATGGGTGGTTTGGTTCATTGTTTTCCTGGATTGGTGGTCAAAAAGCCCTTATGTTAATTGTACTATTCATATTAGCCATGTGCTTATTGCTCCCTTGTCTCCTACCCCTTTGCTTACGCATGGTAACATCATCAATTGATAACACTATAGAGTGGAAGGCAGCTGCTAAAGTATTAGCTATGTGGCAATATTACCCTATACCCCACAATGATGATGCTATTACACTAGTATAATGTGTGAATTGACTAATGAGTGATTTAATTCTCACCCTTCCTCACTTGCGGGTGAGAATAATCAAAGGGGGGAATGTGGTAGGCTATGGCCTAACATGGCCTGCTACTATGAAAGGCCTGTAAATTAGGCCTGGTCCTAACTCCCATTATAGCTAGAAAAGAACCAAAAATCTGTGGAAAATGAGAAAACTGTTTTAAACTGCTTAATAAGAAGTTTTTATGAATTCATAAGTCTTCCATTATTCTCTTGTGTGTGAAAGAACAGAAATGTTTCAATATATGCATTCCTGGAGCTAGGGATAACCTTGCAGTAGAGAAGTAACGAAATCAAGAACTGCACCATTGTTAGAGCAATCCTAAGGGAGGGGGCTGGTTGCTAAGCTCCGGAGGGATTTCTAATTGGACAAATGAAGGGAATGTAAAACCAATGAGAAGCTTGCATGTATCAAGTTGGAACCAATAGAAAGTTCTCATGTATCAAACTGAAAAAGAGGTATAAATGGTTATGTCTCTGTATAAACCTTTGCTCAGTTCCTTTTGAAGCTTTGACTGACTGGGCCTGTGCACAATAAACTGGCTTGGACCCTGTCAATTGACTCCTGGACTTATTCATTGATTATACTTTGCTACAGCACTATAACAGCCTCTTTGACCTCACCTTTAATGCTGGTTGTCGTTTAGTCTTCCTTCCACCTGTCTTATAGCATGGAATACATCTGGTCTGCGCTTCCAAGAGAGTCTATTTAAATAACAGCCAGGCCTGATGTAAAATCCTAACTTTTGCAGCTACTCCTTTTAGTTTTTGCTTAACTATTTTCTTCATTTTATTCTAGTGTCTTTTTTGAAAGTTAAATGCTAGTGCAGTGGATTTCCTTGTTATCCTCCATCCATTTATTAAATCAATGTAATCATGTTGTGATCGCTATTGCTAAGTGGCCTCAACACCGTTACCTCTTGCACTAGATTCTGTGTTCCATTAAGAATTAGATCTTAAATAGATTCCCCTTGAGATGGTTCCTGAAACTGCTGATCCATGAAGCAGTCATTTATTTCACCTAGAATCTTTATCTTCCTAGCATGGTCTGATGTAACATTGATCCAGTGAATACTGGGGTAATTAAAATCTCCCATCATTACTGGGTTGTTATTGCATTTGATTACCCACTTTTGAAAGGTACAGCAAAGCAGCAAAAAATCAGCACCTTCAAAAGGATATAAACAGGTTGGAGTCGGTACAGAAGTGGCTACTAAAATGGTTAGTGGTCTTTATTATAAAGCATATGAGGACAAACTTAAGGATCTTAATATGTACACCTTTAGAGGAAAGGCGGGATAGAGGTGATATGATTGAGACGTTTAAATACCTCCGTGGCATAAATGTTCAGGGAGAGAGCCTCTTTCATTTGAAAGCAAGTTCTGCTACGAGGGGACATGGGATGAGGGTGAAGGGAGATAGATTCAGGAGTGATATGCAGAAATATTTCTTTACGGAAAGAGTAGTGGATCCATGGAATAGTCTCCCAGTGGAGGTGGTAGAGATGAGGACAGTAACTGAATTCAAAAAAGCATGGGACAAACAGAGGATCTCTAAAGGAAAAAAGGGGACTGTTGTAGTTATGGAAGGACAGACTAGATAGACCATGTGGTCTTTTTCTGTTGTCATGTTTCTCTGTTTCTATATTCTTTTAAAACTCAGGCGTCAAGTATTTGCTAAACATTCTGCATAATTCTTCCACCCAAAGACACACATTCAATGTGCAGAATTTTGTGGGCACTATTGTATAGCCTCATTCTCTACTGCAGGCTGCAGGCAGAGGCCCCTTGCACTACACGCCCCTGCTGCATTCTGCGGCAGACAAAGACATGTTGTAGGATGATCCGTTAACAAAGAAGGATTGATGGGCCAGGAATCAGAGACTGAACAAACAAACATTCTCTTATAACATAGCCTATTTGTTAAGGTTTATTTTTCCTTTCCAAGATAATATAAATTACATGAGTCATCACGTCCTTCACAGTAAACTACTTTCACTTTCCTTCAACAATGCAGAAGGAGAATAAAAGACATGCTATCTTTTCCCTACCAATCCTCAACCGCACATCACAAGCCTCAAATCTCAGTTTCTTTCCTACTTATTTAGGAGAGGAAGGGAAGACACTTTATACCTAACTTCTCCAAGTTATAATGCCCTGTTCAATGTAATTTCAGTTTGTTCAATGTAAACCGCACTGATGCAGAATAGCGCGGTATATAAGAGAATGTAAATAAATAAATAAACTTCAAATCAAAGACTGACAGCCTAATTACGTTTCTTGTAATTTGTCTTTAAAGAGAAATATGGTTCTGAAATTGAACAAGAAAATGAAAGAAAATGAATGTTTGTGGACTTGGTAATCTCAAGATGGAGCCTAAGCAGGGGCAGTTTACTCAGTGCTCAGAGAGGAGCCACGGGGATTCCTCTGTGTGACCTCTGTCTGCTTCCAGCAGATAGAGCTCAGTGCTCCAAGACCAACAACTGAGATTCTAGGGTAATGTCTCCAAATGGATTAATTTTGTGTAAACATATGTAACAATCTGACCTACTTTGAAATCACTATGGGCCCGATCAGGGCCAGCCCGTCCATTGAGCAAGAATGTTTTTTGCACAGGGCCCCGCGTTTCAGGGGGCCTCGCGCAAAAAACATCTTGCATCAGCCCAGCTAATTAAAAAAAAAAAAAACCAGAAACCGGCTGCCGTTGCCGCCATGGCAGCGGAAATGTAGCAGCAGATAAGCATGCAATAAATAAAACCAGGAGTCGTTTCAAGGATCCAAGACAGTTTAATGTGCACATGGCTCAAGCAATAAGCAATTTCAAAATGGCTGAGCCATGGTTTCTAGCAAAACAACAGCTTTTATAGCTTTCTTGTCCATTCTAAGCATAGGCAAACTTTTCATTGGTCCCAGTACCCCTCTCACCCATCTATTGGTCCCGGTACTGATATGGCTACCCAATCGGGACCCTGGTCTGGGCTCAGCACCTGGTTGCCCCCCTTCTAGTCCCAATTACAATGGTCAGTGTCTCTAACTTGTTACATCTTTCCTCCAAGGTCGCTTAGCTTGTTAAAACATATGGGAAGCAGGGCACTGTAACCTTGCTTTTTGCAGAGTTAATTAATTCTATAGAAGCATAGCACACCTTATCAGTACCAATTAAACTTGTTTTTCTATATTTTCTAAGTTTCGTTTCTGCTTAGCTATGTTCAGTTAAACTGAGTTAAGTTTCAATTCTATGGTGTCATCATTCAGGGGGGTTTTCATTCCTCTGGGCCTAACTACAGGCTTCAGTTACAGGTCAAGCTGCTTAGGCCTGTCTGCTTAGTTCAATTAGCATGGATCATAGGCCGTCGCCTACCACATTCCCCCCTTTGATTATTCTCACCCGCATGTTAATAAGGTGTGAGAATCAAATCACATAATACTAGGTAAAGGTATCGCTCTGTGGTATAGGGTAGTAAGTTCACATAGCTAATATCTTTGTAGCTGCCTTATTCTCTACAGTGTTATTAATAACTGACGTTATCATTCGCAAGCAAAGTGGCAAGAAACAAGGGAGCAACAGGCAGATAGTCAAAGTCCATAGTTTGGCAAGAGTGGGAAAAAGAACTAAAGGATTAGAAGGTTCAGTTGCATCTTTGTTGTGCTGTCGTAAAGCTTCTGATTTAGACAGACCAGCTGTCCATCCTTCATAGTAGATTGTGGACCAGTCCAAACAAAACACAAACTGTCAACAATGGGGTGGGCCAATACCCACTCACTAGTAGTATTATGTAAATCAGTCTGATTGTATAGGATAGAATAGTTCAGTTCTTGCGTCTCCCAGGGCCACTGATCTCCCATCTTAGTTCCTCCACAATAGAAACAGTCAGAAGTGTGGAGACTAGATGCTATTGCTCCAGCAAGTTCAAGAAACAAGTTCTGGTGGTGGTATGAGGAATTGCAACGGTGGCTTGCATAGCCTTGTAGAAAGTCAAGATCTAGAACAACTTTTGGATTGGAGAGTATACCAATGCAAGTATAGGAAGAATGATAAATCAAGGTCTGAGTGACCTTCGGTCCAGTTCATGTTGTACTTATACAGGCTGCCCAGGGAGATAAGGCAAAAGTCATTTCAAAGCACTCCAAAACTGTTGCCAGAATAAAGCAATAATAATAATAATTCATAATGGGCATAGTCTCTGGAAAATTGGAGGAACTGTCGGATTTCACAAAGGTAGAGTTGATTGTAGATCCTCAAGCTTCTGCCGTACGTAGACCTACCAACTTTTTGGCAGGAGTAGGGCTGTAGATTCCAAAGTATCACTGTCCTCTGGGATGTCTCAATTTCTTAAGATATCATAGCATAGTCTCTTAGGCTATTATTGCTTCTTTAGAGCAGTTCACTCTTTAGAAGATCAAAACAGTCTTTTTCAGAGTATTTAAACACAGTCTCTTAGAAGATTCAATTTCTTAACACAACACAGTCTCTTTCCGATGATTGCAGTTTTTTTCTCCAGATGCGAGGCTTACCTTCAGATAAACAAACAGTCTTGAAACAGTGCAGTTTCTGAGGGACCAATAAGTCTTAGGTCCGTGGTTGTTGTCGTAGGGTGAGGTGCAATGGAGTCTCAGGATGCTGTACAGTAGTCCAGTGATCAGGTTCAAGAGCAGCTGCTGGCTTCACTTGATTATGATGGATCCAAGGTTCAAATTCTGCGACTTTTACTGCAGTTGGAGTTGACAGGATGACAACATAGGGTCCCCTCCAATGCAGGGCTAACAGTATCTTTCTCCACTCTTTGATCCACACCGAGACTCCAGGCTTGAAAGGATGCAGGGGTGCAGGCAAATTGATGGGTAATCGATTTTGTACTCAGGTATGAAGACTCCTGCAAAACAGAACTTAAAACCAATAGTTCATGTCTAATAATTTCAGATCCTATCTGTCTCATATCTCCTTTTATTTCCTATACAATAGGCAGGGGTTGCCCATACAAAATTTCAAAAAAAGGGAAAACTCCTAAAGACTTAGCAGGGGCTAAGTATATCCTAGGAAGGGCTATAGGAAGAACCTGGGGCCACTTCAGATAAACCTCTTGGCAAAGTTTGGACAACTGAGATTTCAGGGTTCTATTCATACATTCTACTTTTCCTAAATTCTGAGATCTATAGGCAGTATGTATCTATTAATATCAATATCTTGGGGCTATACTTAATGGACTTGCTTCCTAAGGTTATCCACCCTCATTCTTTGTACAGGGCCCCATGTGCATGCAAGGTTGTAAGGGCATACTTGGAATCTGGGTACACATTTAGACAGGGCTCTTTTCCTATTGTTAGTGCTCTAGTGAGGACTATCAGTTCAGCTTTCTGTGGTGAAGTTTCTGGGGCCAGGGCTGAGGACTCAACTACCAAATCAGGGGTCACCACTGCATATCTAGCACAACAATGTCCATTGATGATGAAACTGCCTTCAGCCACAAAGAAAGTCTGTTCAGGGTTCTCCATAGGGACATCAGTCAAATCCAGGTGGCTTGAGAATACAGTGTTCATAATTTCTAAACTGTCATGATCAGGGGATCAAGACCAACTGATAACAACATAGCAGGATTGAAAGCTTGACTGACCCTTCAGTTGTATCTGGGGTTTTCACACAACATACTCTAATACAGGGGTGTCAAACTCAAATACACAGTGGGCCAAAATGTAAAACTTGAACAAAGTCGCGGGCCAGCATTGAACAAATGGACCTTTTAATATGGACCCAAACAAGATTTGCTTTAACATTGAATATGAAGCAACACTTATTACTATACAATTTATAACTTAATAGTTCAGATATGCAAAAACCAATTTCAAATAAAAAAAAAACATCAATGACATTCATTTATTAAATAAGATTTAAATAATAATAAATAATAATTTTTAAAATAAAATAACAATAATAAAATTAATCAACCATTCAAGCCCATGTCTTGGAGTAGCAAGAAAAAGTGCATAAAGAAAACGTTAATTATTGCTCAGTTTGCTGCACACTGATCTAATCTGATGTGCCCAAGCCAGATACCTGGCATCTCTTCTTGGATGATAGTTCATCAATGTCTGGGCTCAGGCTTTGAGCTGAGGAAATCCTCAGTATTGAGCGAAGGTGTTCATCAGTCAGACGTCTCCTGTGAGATGTTTTGGTCATCTTCATCGAGGAGAAAAGTTGCTCACATAGATAAGTGCTGCCGAACATGGAGAGCATCTGAGCAGCTTGGGTGCGGAGCTGAGGCATTGTGTCAGGGATGAACTGTGGAAACTGCATCATACTTTGACTTCAGCGTGTCATTACACTGGAGTTCAATTAGCTCCATTTGGAGGTTGGTTGGTGCGTTTTCTACATTAACTGCAAAGGGATTACTGAGCAGTTCAAACCTACATTTCTGGACATCAAAGTCGGCAAATCGCCGGCTAAACTCAGCGCCGAGTACACTGAGTTTTTCAGCAAACTGTGCGCATGGGAACAAGTTGGTAAAGAACTGCGTTTTCATGGTTTGGCAGCAGGGAAAATGGCCAAGGTTTCCTTGCAGCATCTGATTCTCCCACAGGCACAGTTTAGTTTTAAAAGCCCTCACTGCAGCGTACATGTCTGTGATGATGCGCCCCCGCCCCTGAAGCTGCAGGTTCAGCGCATCGAGATGGCTCGAGATGTCACACAGAAAGGCCAGCTCACACAGAAACCTTTTCTCCCGAAGCTCTGCTGTGTCCTTCCCTTTGCTTTCCAGAAACTGACATATTTCCTCATGCAGCTCAAAACATCTATTCAGTACTTTTCCTCGGCTTAACCATCTCACCTCTGTGTGATACGGCACGTCTGTGTATTCCGAACCACACTCCTCCAGAAAAGACTTAAACTGGCGGTGATTCAGACCTTTGGCTCTTATAAAGTTAACTACTTGTGTTACTGTGGTCATAACATGTTCCATCTTTAGGGCTTTGCCACACAATGATTCCTGATGTATGATGCAGTGATAAACAGTTAGTTCACCTGCACAGTTCTCTTCCTGCATCTTCTCCCGGACCCTGCCCACCAGTCCTCTTGTTTTACCGCACATCGCTGGCGCACAATCTGTCGTTAATCCCACGAGTTTATCCCACGGCAGCTTTATTTCAGTTACGCATTTGGAAACCTCCTCAAAAATTTCCTTTCCTGTGGTTGTGCCATGCATTGATTTGAATCCCAATAGCTCCTCCGTAACACACATATTTGAGTCCACTCCACGGATGAAGACTGACAGCTGAGCAGTATCAGATGCGTCGCTGCTCTCATCCACAGCAAGGGAGAATGCAACGAAATCTTTTCCCTTTTCCAAAAGCTGGTCATACAGATTGGTGGCAAGATCACATGTGCGATCAGCTACTGTGTTTCTGCTCAGGCTCACGTTTGAAAAGGCTTGCTTTTTCTCTGGGCACACGATGTCACAAACTTTCAACATGCACTTTTTCACAAACTCTCCCTCATTAAAGGGCCGGGCTGATTTTGCGATCTCTGCTGCCACAATATAACTAGCCTTTACAGCAGCCTCACTTTGTGATGTGGCTTTTTTGAACATATTCTGTTGTGAAACCAAACTTCTTTTCATCTCCTCCACTTTCTGGCTCCTTTGAGTCATGTCCAGGTCCTTGTACTTGTCATGGTGTTTTGTTTCATAGTGTCATCGAATGTTATACTCCTTAGTTATAGCCACGTTGACTCCACAAATCAGACAAATAGGTCTGTCTTTTACATATGTAAACAAATATTCTGTCTCTCACCTGTCCAGAAAGTTCCTGTTGTCTGCCTTTCTTTTTGCCATTTTTGGGAAGGGGTTCCACAGTGACAGTTGTAGCTTGAGATCGCTATGACTTCTGTCACACAGGAGAGGGCGTTTCTGGGACCTGTCCTGATTGACGCGCCAAAACAACAGCAAGGCATTATGGGATTTGTAGTATTAGCGATGAATGAATGCGCTGTATAATACCGGCGGGCTAGCTCTAGTAGTCATTTGGTATAGCCTCGCGGGCCAAATATAATTACACTACGGGCCAAATTTGGCCCGCGGGCCAGAGTTTGACACCTATGCTCTAATACTTCAACATTCATAGATTTGTTAGCTAGTAATTTCCTTTGTATTTCATATTGGTTAGAACAGAGTGTGGTACAGTAACTTGAAGATTCTGTCTCAAAGGGATTTTTCTTTTAGTTTTTGCTTACTAGGAAGGCTGTAGCTGTAACAGCTTCTCAAATAAGGTCCAAGAGATTGAGTCAACACTCCTAGAACATTTCCTTGCGACTCATGAACATAGAGACTGTAAGGTTTTCTGGACATCTGGTAGACCCAGAGCTGGTGATAACATCAGAGTGGTTTTCAAAGATCAAAAGACTGCATTCCTATTCAAGTCCCCATTCCAATGGAGACTTTTTCATTCCTTTGGTAGCTTGATACAATGTGATACAATGGTTTTGCTAGCAGCGCAAAATTAGGGATCCATATACAACAGTACCCTGTGGCACCCAAGAAGGCTCTCACTTGCCTCCTGGTGGTTGGAGTAGGAATACTGCATACAGCTGCTTTGCGTTCTGGTAAGGGTTCCAGGCGTCGAATTCCGCTGGACAACTGGAATCCTAGGTATTTAACTTGTTTGACATAATTATGCTTTGGCTCTTGAGACTTTGTATCCAGCCTCATTAAAAAGGTGCAAGAGTTCACTGGTGGCTTGTGGACATTCACTTTCTGAGTTGGTGGCTATAAGCAAGTTGTCCACATATTGCAGTAGAATTCTTTCTCCTGGAATTACTGGATAACTTGTCAAATCTTTTTGCTGAGTAAGGCGAGTTCTTGAATTCTTGAGGTAATCTTGTCTAGGTGAGTTGGCCCTACCTCCTTGTAGTGGGGTCTTGGGCTAAGCGTATACAGAAAAAGGCATCTTTTTAAGTCCAGAATGATGAAATGTATAGCTTCAGCAGAGATCAGTTCCAAGAGAATATAAGGATTTTGGTACCACTGGTTGTATAGTTTCAGCTGCATCATTCATTCTTTCTTAGATCCTGCACTGGGCGGTAATCACCTGTCCCAGGCTTCTTGACTGGCTTGAGGGTAACAATGACAGGGGCTATGTTCTTCGCTAGGCCAGGTGGATTATCTTCTGCCCATCCTCCAGGTGGGGCTATGAGGTTGGTAAGTGTACAGCTTGTTGCTTTGGATGCAGGTGAATAGAACCGCCATTCTTCTTCTTGGGGGACAGTTAACACCATCAGGCCAGCAGATTTTGAGTTTCATTTTTTCCCCTTCAACAAAGGATATCTGTGCTTGAAGCTTTGCAAGCAGGTCTCGGCTCCAAAAATGGAATAGGGCATTCAGGCATATACAGGAACTGGTACATTATTATTATTATATATTTTTTTTTTCTAGTTCACACATGCGGTTCTGCAGAAAAGGCTTTGTGGCCTTAGTCCCAGTAGCTCTGATAATGGTGGTGCATCTAGAAAAACACAGGGGCTACTGGCTTTAGTATTCTGCTCCTGTATCCCCCATAAAAGTCCATATATTGGTCCCCTATTTTTCAGACTGACTCCTGGGGACCCAGGGAAACTGGAGAGTCCGGTCTGGCCTAGTCTTCATCCATGCTGTAGCCCTCTTCGGCTGCCACTCACGCTATAGCTGCTTCACTCTCGTGCTGAAACACTGTGCTTGGTTTTATTCTATGACTCTGCAATCAAGTACTCCCTCCTCCCCTCCTGGGGTGGAGTCAAGATACGGGCATTCACTTCTCTAATGTCCTTCTTTTTCTATAATGGGTGCACTGATTTGCACCCAGTGGCCTGCTACTTCTGCGGCCTCTTACACGTTCTCTGGTCCTTTGATTAGGAGAATCTCCTCCACATCATTCGACTAAAATATCTGTTCTCTTTTTCCATCTTACAATTTTTACATTCTCTGTCCTTCTTCAACAATCCACACACTTTCAAATCAACTTCCAGTAACTATCATGCCCGCAAATCCATCCAGTTTCATTTCTGTTTTGTATCTCTCTGGGACTGACTGACAAAAACACAACTTCTCCTGGGCTACTGGTCTGCATTATACTGTTCATTAGTTCAATCAAATCCTAAGGCTTCTCAGTGTATAATGCAGTTTTTTTCAGTTCTAAACAAGTCTGGTCAGCTGACTTTCACTTCTGGTTCAGAGGGGGTGCACATCCCCCTCCTGCGGAGGTGGCTGGCAAACTAGGGAATCTACAGGGTGGATTCCCCCCCCCCTCCTGGGTTTCTCCTAGCAACGCTCTATCCAGGAGGTTGTTTTTTTTTTTTTTTTAAATGATCTACTTCTCTGCTGTGGGCACATTAGTTCACGCCTACCGGGGGGTGACATCATCGGTGGAATGGGCTCCATCCCCCCCTTAAGCACTCTAAACGGAGCTACTTACAGAGAGAGAGAGAGAGACAGGATATCTAGAGATTCTGGGGCAAAATATAGTGAACTAAGGAAATATAACTAGCAGAAGTCACTCCCTTTCACATAGCATTCCTGATTGGGACAGAGACATTTCATAGTCTTCAGTAAATCCCTTACTGAAATTCTTGATCATACTTGAAAAGACACTTATTATTTCTGTAAACATAGGGCAGGCAGGAAACACTTAGATTGAGCACATACATCCATTATGCTTATTGCAACTTATTCCAAACAGGAACAATTTAGATACAGTTAGAATAAAAATAACTATCTGCCAGCCGTAATCAGCATGTCTCTGCAAAAGAAATTATTACTTTTTTTTAGTTCAGAAAGCAAATATTCAAAAGACATTCCGGATATTTTTCATAAAGTACAGCACACCTTTCCCTTTTTTCAAATACAGAAAAACAGATTAATTTATCTTAAAAGCCAATATTGTAAAGGTCAGTGTAGCTAACTGATTTGTTCATTAGTAATTAGTACAGAGTTTCAAATGACTTATACTTGTTCATAAAAAGGTTAGTGCAAACACTCCGCAAGATACATTTTTTTTTTTTTTTTTTAAACTTTGATTGAATGAATCCTTTATTTTAAACAAGCAAAAGAGACTGCTCGCTCAATCGGGAACGGCTGTCTCATTCCCTAGTAAACTGTGTGAGCCACACCTCTCCGCTCACTGGAAATGAAATAATCACAGTTTCACACACACACACACACACACACAGAGACACAGACAGAGACATGCCGGCATTCGAATAAGAACTTAACCCTTTCCAGGCTAAGTCCCAAAAACTATCGGGACCCACAATCCTGACTAAACATTCTTATTAAATGATATATAAATGATATATATATATTACATAACCATAGCAGAACAGGTACAATTGTCCTGAAATAAGCACAAACTAACAGCATTGAGATTTAAGCCTGCACAGGATTAGAAAGACGACACTGTACATTCTTTCCTTCAGACACGCCCCCTGTCAGTTTTTCACACTGCAGTAGAAAAACGAACTGGGTCAGACCAGCTTTTTGATTTCTAAAAATGACTGTAGGTGTTTTGGGTCTTCATTCTGCTCTATTAATACAATTTCTTAATCAGTGAACTGTCACAAATTACTCAACAGAATAATCTCACATTTATAACAGAAGGGAAACTCACAGTTTCAACAGATAACAAAAATCAAATACACAGGACGGACAATACACCAAACGCTTCATCCGTTTCGCGACCTAGACGCAGTCACCCGGCTAGGAACTGCGCTAGTCCAGAGTCCACTCTCGCTTGGTCTGTGCTGCCAGACCTCTCATTCACACTTCATTCACACAGTCATGCTAGCAACGTATCTCAGAATGCATTCCTTTCTATCTATTCTGACTAGTCTTATCCAATTTCCCAATTACAAAAAGGATGGGGGTTTCACCTGGCGAATACCCATGCGGGGTTACTCGGCCCTTCCTTGAGAGGTGATCATGCTCTCTTACCAATTCCCAATATCTCGAGATTACAAATTCCAAGTTCCTGTCTGTTCTGACTAGGCTAAATCATGATTCTCTATAACAGCTGTACCTCGCGAATACTCATGCAAGGATTTTCAAACAAAGACTTAAGTCTTACCAAACAAGAAGGACGATGGCTTCACCTCGCGCATACTCATGCAAGGTTAATAGGACCGTCCTTGAGAGGGGATCAGTGCTCTCATTACCAAATTCCAAGTTTCAAGTTCCAAGTTCTCGAGATTACAAGTTACAAGATTCAAATTCTTACCAAAGTTTTCAAACTGCAGTTCTAACTCATCTGTCTAGACAGGTTTTCAAAACTATACTTACCAGATCTGGTTCCCAAGCTTCTGAGTTGGATCCTGGACTCCCCCGGGTCGGAGGTGTTGGCCAGCTGGATTCAGTGCCTGCCGAGGGCAGGCAGAACTCCCTCCGATTCAAGAGGATCGGTGGGCCCAGGGAAATTCCCCTGCGTCGGATTGGCATGGTTCCAACTGGACCAAACCTCAAGGCGAATTACGTGGATTTATTCACTTGAACACCATCCACCACTCGCACTTCCCGGCCAACGCACCAAGAAATGTAGCAGCAGATAAGCATGCAATAAATAAAACCAGGAGTCGTTTCAAGGATCCAAGCCAGTTTAATGTGCACATGGCTCAAGCAATAAGCAATTTCAAAATGGCTGAGCCATGGTTTCTACCAAAACAACAGCTTTTATAGCTTTCTTGTCCATTCTAAGCATAGGCAAACTTTTCATTGGTCCCAGTACCCCTCTCACCCATCTATTGGTCCCAGTACTGATATGGCTACCCAATCGGGACCCTGGTCTGGGCTCAGCACCTGGTTGCCCCCCTTCTAGTCCCAATTACAATGGTCAGTGTCTCTAACTTGTTACATCTTTCCTCCAAGGTCGCTTAGCTTGTTAAAACATATGGGAAGCAGGGCACTGTAACCTTGCTTTTTGCAGAGTTAATTAATTCTATAGAAGCATAGCACACCTTATCAGTACCAATTAAACTTGTTTTTCTATATTTTCTAAGTTTCGTTTCTGCTTAGCTATGTTCAGTTAAATTGAGTTAAGTTTCAATTCTATGGTGTCATCATTCAGGGGGGTTTTCATTCCTCTGGGCCTAACTACAGGCTTCAGTTACAGGTCAAGCTGCTTAGGCCTGTCTGCTTAGTTCAATTAGCATGGATCATAGGCCGTCGCCTACCACAGCAGAATCGAGAATCCCGTGGCGCCCCCCTGCCCTGCAGAGTCTTCTATGCGGCCTCAGCGTCGGCAGTCAGAGCCGCGCGAAGAGAGAGAGCTTCTCCTCTCGCGGCTCTGTTAATCCCGCTGCGGGGCTGATGGGAATCAGCCCTGCGGCGGGATTAACAGAGCCACGAGAAAGGGAAATGCTCCCTTCGCTTGGCTCTGAAAAGCCCGCGCTGAGGCCGCATAGAAGACTGCAGGGCAGGGGGGCCCCGCAGGATTCTCGATTCTGCCGCTGCCACGGCGGCAGCGGCAGCCGGTTTCTGGTTTTTTTTAACTTAGCTGGGCTGATGGGGGGGGGGGTTCGGACTGGAGGTGGGGTGATGGGGGGGGGGTAGGACTGCTAATGGGCTATAGGGGGTTAGGACTGGAAGTGGGCTGATGGGGGGGTTAGGACTGGAAATGGGCTATGGGGGTAGGGGGCTAAGACTGGAAATGGGCTGATGGGGGGGTTTGGACTGGTAATGGGCTATGGGGGGCGTTAGGACTGGTAATGGGCTGATGGGGGGGTTAGGACTGGTAATGGGCTATGGGGGCGTTAGGAATGGTAATGGGCTGATGGGGGGGTTCGGAATGGAAGTGGGCTGATGTGGGGGTTAGGACTTGAAATGGGCTATGGGGGCTGGGGGCTAAGACTGGAAATGGGCTGATGGGGGTGTTAGGACTGGTAATGGGTTATGGGGGCATTAGGACTGGTAGTGGGCTGATGGGGGGGTTAGGACAGGTAATGGTAATGGGCTGATTGGGGGATTAGGACAGGTAATGGGCTGATGGGGGGGTTACGACAGGTAATGAGCTGATGGGGGGTTAGGACTGGAAGTGGGCTGATGAGGGGGTTAGGACTGGTAATGGGCTATGGGGGCAGGGGGCTAAGACTGGAAATGGGCTAATGGGAGGCGTTAAAACTGGTAATGGGCTGATTGGGGGGTTAGGACTGGTAATGGGCTGATGGAGGGGGTAAGACTGAAAATGGGCTGATGGGGGGTAAGGACTGGTAATGGGCTATGGGGGGCTTAGAACTGGTAATGGGCTATGGGGGAACTAGGACAATCACAATCAACAAAACTTCAATACCTGTCAGAAAACAGGTAAAATACTTAAGGGTAATAATAGACCACACCCTATCCATGCTGCCACACATAAAACAAACAGTAAAAACCATTTTCTACAAACTCAAAACTATTCAGCACCTAAGGCCACTCCTTGAAACACAAGACTTTAGATCCGTAGTAAGTACACTGATCACCCCTCACTTCGACTATTGCAATAGTCTCCTAATAGGCCTCCCTCAAAAAAGCACATACCTTCTACAAAGAGCACAAAACATCTGTGCAAAAGTAATTGCTAAAGCCCACCTAACAGACCACGTAACCCCAATACTGCTGGAACTCCACTGGCTTCCTATAAACAGCCGAATCAAATACAAAATTATCCTAACAACCTATAAACTCATAAACGACATAGCCCCCTCACACTTAACCACATTACTGCAGTCTCCAACATCGACAAGGACCCTCAGACAAAACGCAGCCCACTCCCTCATCATACCTAAAGCCATCTGTAAAACCAAGAATACCACTAGCTCTAGAGCATTCTCATTCACTGCTCCTACACTCTGGAACGACCTCCCTATTGAACTTCGCACCATAAGAGACCTCATCCAATTCAGAAAAGAATTAAAGACCTACCTGTTCACTGAACACTTCGAAATCCCCTACTCCCCCAAAGCCAGCTCTACCACAAATGTGGGCACCCATGCACAAACTCCTTTAACCCCAACAATCTAACCACAAGCCTGTCCCCCCCACACACGCCCCAAAGATGACAAAAATAAAAGGAACTAAATTCCAGCACCTACGCCAATCTCTACCCCATACACCACACACACTACACGATGTAAATATACTTTTGTACAAAGTTTGATATGTTTGCTTGTTTTTTGTTACAATACCTACAAAGTTTATACTTACTGTTCAATGTAAATAGTTGATTTCTACTGTTCTATGTAAAATGTATACAAATTGTGTACAAGACTGTTAATCTGTTATATGTAAACCGCCCTTGATCTCTGGAAGGGGCGGTATAAAAGAAATAGTTAAATAAATAAATAAATAAATAAAATAAATAATGGGATGGGGGTTGCTAGGACTGGAAATGGGCTGAGTGGAAGGGGGGCTTGAACTGCAAATGGCTGATGGGGACAGGGGCTTGGAATGGAAATGGGCTGTGAGGGGAGGGAGCTAGGAATGGAAATGGGCTGAGTGGGGGGGGGGGCTAGGACAGGAAATGGGCTGATGGAGGGGCTAGGATAGGACTGGAAATGGGCTGTTGGGGGTGCTAAGGTTGGAAATGGGCTGTGGTGGGGGCTTGAATTGAAATGGACTCATGGAGGGGCTAGAACTGGAAGTAGGCTCGTGGGGGGCTTGGATTGGAAATGGGCTGAGTGGAGGGGAGCTAGGATTTGACATGGGCTGATGGTGGGGCTAGGAAAGGACTAGAAATGAGCTGATGGGGGGCTGGGATTGGAAATGAGCTGATGGAGGGACTCTGATAGGACTGGAAATAGATGGGGGAGCTAGGACTGGAAATGGGCTGATGGTGGGGCTAGGATAGGATTGGAAATGGGCTGATGCAGGGACAAGAAGGGAGCAGATGCTGGGTGGGCTGGAACTAGAAGGGAACTGATGTTGGGGAGGATTAGACTGGGATGGAGCTGGGAGAGTGAAATGGAGAGGGAAAAATATTTTGCGTGGGAGGGAAGACAAATCTACAATTGGCCGGATATTGGGAGAGTAAGTGGGGATTGAGGATGGAGGGGTAAAATTTGAGTGGATGAAATAGGAATGAGGAAAGAGCAAAAGGAGAAAGATTAGTATGTTAAAGCAGATGTAGAGAGAGAATGGAAAAAAAAACTAGAAGAGAGAAGAAAGGACAAATGGACAGCAGATGGAGAGTTAGCAGAAGACACGAAGAAACCAGAAGAAAGTGGCTGGAACAATTGCAACTGAAAAAAAATTCACAAAAGGTAGAAAAATCTCTCTTTATTTTGAATTTATTAACTGAAAAATGTCAGTTCTGGGAAATGTGCATCATTAACGTTTGCGCTTTGTTTAGTACAAGAGGAAATTAATTTGTAGTTTTATTTCTACAGTGTTGTTGTACATTCCAAGTTTGGCTTTTGGGGTTCCCACTTTAATTATTGTCTTCCTGTTTCTAAATTGTGATTCCTTGTTTGGTGATGGTCTATGTTCTGCATGTGTAACTGAGCTGAGGTATTCTGTTTATATAATTCCTATTTGACATTTTCACTTGTTCTCTTTCCCCAGTAGGTCCTGTATTATTATTCTCTGAAATGTATTGGTTTAATATTTGCAGTGTTGCCTTTTGATAGGTAGGGTATGGTGCTTTGTGAGTCCTGGTAGTGCTGTTAGGATACAGCGGGTTTGCTATGGGTTCTAAATGCTCTCAATTTCCCACATATATCCTACTACACCTTAGAGGAAAGGCGGGATAGAGGTGATATGATTGAGATGTTTAAATACCTCCGTGGCATAAATGTTCAGGGAGAGAGCCTCTTTCAATTGAAAGCAAGTTCTGCGACGAGGGGACATGGGATGAGGGTGAAGGGAGATAGATTCAGGAGTGATATGCGGAAATATTTCTTTACGGAAAGAGTAGTGGATCCATGGAATAGTCTCCCAGTGGAGGTGGTAGAGATGAGGACAGTAACTGAATTCAGAAAAGCATGGGACCAACACAGAGGATCTCTAAAGGTAAAAAGTGGACTGTTGTAGTTGTTGTTATGGAAGGACAGACTAGATGGGCCTTGTGGTCTTTTTCTGTCATCATGTTTCTATGTTTCTATGTTTCTATATTACTGGAACTGCAACTTGACGGGGTTCATCTGCCTGAGGAAGAGCTGAGAAGCGGGTGCAGCTTGAAACAATGATTGGTGTTGCGCATGAACCTTGTGTGCACTGGCTGAAGAAGGGTTTCTGAAGTTGAAATCCAGAACTTCCAGGGTATCATTCTCCGAAATGCTTCCCGTTCCACGCGCAGGACCCAAAAGGCAGGCAGAGCTCCGGAGTCTCAATGCGTGGATGAGACAATGGTGCAGAGATGAGGGTTTTGGATTTGTTAGGAACTGGGGAACATTCTGGGGAAAGGAGGGGCTCTTCCGAAGGGATGGGTTTCACCTTAACCGGGATGGAACCAGGCTGCTGGCATTATTTTATTTATTTATTTTATTTTATTTATTTATTTAAAGTCTCTTCTATACCGCACTATTCAGCATCAGCGCGGTTTACATTGAACAAAGAATTTACACATTTCCGATGGTACTTTGTGTTTACATTTGAACAGGAAGAAATACCTTGGATAACAGGGGTAACTATTTACAAATTAAGACAGGTAACTATTTACAGATTAAGACAGAATCATGAACATTAACCTTTAAAAAGGAGATAGAGCAGCTTTTAAACTAGATAATAGGGGAAAGACGACAGTCGCCCAAGAGCGCATGCTTCGGAAGAATGTATCCTTGAAGGATACTACAAAAAGCAGAGAGGTTCCAAAAAAGAGTAAAGTAGCCCAAATGCCCTCGAGTATGGAGCAGACAGAGCTTAAAGATCCCAAATTACCCATGTCTACCAATAGCCAAATTAATATGAATAAAATACAGTCTCTAAAATGCTTGTATGCAAATGCTAGAAGTCTATAAAACAAGTTGGGAGAGTTAGAATATATAGCACTAAACGAGAGGTTAGATAAGATTGGAATATCAGAGACATGGTGGAAGGAGGACAACCAGTGGGACACTGTGATACCTGGGTACAAACTATATCGTAATGATAGAGCTGATCAAATTGGTGGAGGGGTTGCGCTCTATGTTAGAGAGGGCATTGAGTCAGAAAGGATTAAAGTTTTGCAAGAAACAAAATTTGCTGTAGAATCTCTATGGATTGAAATTCCATGTAAAAAGGGGAAGGCAATGGCAGTGGGGGTGTACTATCGTCCGCCTGGCCAGAATGAACAAATGGATGATGAAATGCTCAAAGAAATCAAGGAAGCTAGCAAAGGTTACAGTGCAGTAATAATAATGGGTGATTTCAATTACCCCGGCATCGACTGGGTCAGTGTCACAACAGGACATGCTAGGGAGATAAAATTCCTAGATGAAATAAATGACTGCTTCTTGGAGCAGCTGGTTCATGTACCGACCTGAGGGGAAGCAATATTAGACCTAGACCTTAGTGGAACACCAGATGTAGTGCAAGAGATAAGGGTGTTGGGGCCACTTGGCAATAGTGATCATAGCATGATCACCTTTGATTTAATTAGTGGAGGAGGGATAGTAAGGAAATCCACAGTACTACCCTTTAACTTTCGAAAGGGAGACTATGATAAAATGAGGAAAACAGTTAAGAAAAAACTAAAAGGAGCAGTTGCAAAGGTTAAAGACGTACATCAAGCTTGGGTGTTGTTGAAAAATACTATCTTGGAAGCCCAGACCAGCTGTATTCCACGCTTTAAGAAAAGTGGAAGGAAATCCAAAAAACTGCCAGCATGGTTTAAAGGTGAGGTCAGAGAGGCTGTTGTTGCCAAAAAAGCTTCTTTCAGGAAATGGAAAAAAGAGCCAAACGATGAAACCTGGAAACAGCACAATCACTGGCAAGTCAAATGCAAGGCATTGATAAGGCAGGCAAAGAGAGAATTTGAGAAGAAGCTTGCTGCGGAAGCAAAAACGTGAAATAAAGACCTTTTCAAGTACATTCGTAGCAAAAAACCTGTGAGAGAGTCAGTTGGTCCATTAGATGATAAAGGGGTTAAAGGAGCACTAAGAGGCGACAAGGCGATAGCGGAGAGACTGAATGAATTCTTTGCTTCGGTCTTTACTGAGGAAGATGTAGGGATGTTACCCATGACTGAAGTGGTATTTAAAGGTGTGGAAGAATTGAAGGAAATATCGATACATCGGGAAGATGTCTTACAACTATTAGATAAACTGAAGAGTAGCAAATCCCCAGGGCCGGATGGTATACATCCAAGGGTGTTGAAAGAACTGAAATTTGAGATTGCAGACCTGCTATCAGTAATCTGTGAACTATCATTAAAATCATCTCTTATACCTGAGGATTGGAGGATCGCCAATGTAACACCAATTTTTAAAAAGGGTTTCAGGGGTGATCCGGGAAACTACAGACCGGTGAGCCTGACACCGGTACCGGGAAAAATGGTAGAAACCATCATAAAGAATAAAATTACTCAGCATGTAGATATTCACAACCTAATGGGAGACAGCCAACATGGCTTTAGACAAGGAAGATCTTGTCTTACTAATCTGTTATGTTTTTTTGAAGGAGTGAATAAACAGGTGGACAAAGGTGACTCGGTTGATAATGTGTATCTGGACTTTCAGAAAGTCTTTGACAAGGTCCCTCATGAGAGACTTTTGGCAAAACTAAAGAGTCATGGGATAGGAGGCAGTGTACTATTGTGGATCAGGAACTGGTTAAAAGATAGAAAGCAGAGGGTAGGGCTAAATGGCCAATTTTCCCAATGGAGAAAGGTGAATAGTGGTGTACCCCAGGGATCTGTGCTGGGTCCGCTGATTTTTGACATATTCATAAATGACCTGGAAAGTGGAATAACGAGTGAGGTTATCAAATTTGCAGATGACACAAAACTATTTAAAGTTGTTAAAACCCAGGAGGATTGTGGAAAATTGCAAGAGGATCTTGATAAATTGGAAGACTGGGCATCAAAATGGCAGATGAAATTTAATGTGGAGAAGTGCAAGGTTATGCACCTTGGGAAGAACAACCCAAACTATGGTTACACGATGCAAGGTTCCACATTAGGAACCACCACCCAGGAAAAAGATTTAGGCGTCATTGTGGATACCATGTTAAAACCCTCGGCCCAGTGTGCAGCGGCGGCCAAGAGAGCAAATAGAATGCTAGGTATGATAAGGAAAGGAATGGAAAATAAAACAAAAGATATTATAATGCCTCTATATCGTTCCATGGTGAGACCGCACCTTGAATATTGTGTGCAATTCTGGTCGCCGTATCTTAAAAAGGATATAGCGATTTTAGAAAAGGTTCAGAGAAGAGCCACCAAAATGGTAAAGGGGATGGAAGGATATTCCTATGAAGAAAGGCTAAAAAGGTTGGGACTCTTTAACCTGGAAAAGAGACGGCTGAGGGGAGATATGATAGAAGTCTATAAATTAATGAACGGAGTGGAACGGGTAAACGTAGATCGATTGTTTACCTTATCAGAATATAGAAAGACTAGGGGACATGCAATAAAGCTACAGGGTAAACTATTTAAGACTAATAAAAGAAAATATTTTTTCACTCAACGTGTAATCAAACTCTGGAATTTGTTACCGGAGGATGTAGTAAAGGCTGTTAGTGTAGCTGGGTTTAAAAAAGGTTTGGACAAGTTCCTGGAGGAAAGGTCCATAAACCATTATTAAGAAGGGACCCAGGATATCAATGCTTGAACCAATACAAGCATTGTGGAACCTGTGTCCCTTCGGGAAACTGCTAGGTACGTATGACCTAGATTGGCCACTGTTGGAAACAGAATACTGGGCTTGATGGACCTTGGTCTGACCCAGTATGGCATATCTTATGTTCTTATGTTCCTATTTTGAAGTCGGTTGTGGGCCAGGCTGCTAAGCTACTCCCGGAGGTGGAGAGCGGGAAGTTGGAAGCTGGCCTTACTTTGCACCGTTGTTTGGAGGTTTCAAATTAGCCCTTCTTTGGCATTGGACAAAGCTAAGTACACTTTCCTTGCATATTTGGATATGGCTTGGCATTGAAGTTTCAGAGTGTATTATGGACACGGGTATGGACAGCAATGAGTATTGTTTTGTCCGGTTAAGGCCTGTTTGGGGTCATTTTAAAATTGATTTAAAAGGAGGGCTCACTTCGAGAGAGGAAAGGTTTCTTCTCATGGTGAGCGATCCAACAAAAACAAAACTAAGGGGTATGTTTACTAAACTGCGCACATGTGCGCGGCGCACAAGAGCGGCCACTAATGATGCTTTTAAGAGCTCTTAAGTGCCACGCACGTGTGTGCGTCACATTAACGGGAGGCCGCACGTGTGCGGGGCGCACATGTGCGATACAGGCGGGGAAATGCATACGGAGGGCGGAGGAAGGCGCCTGAGGGGCGGGGGGGACGGGGTCAATGGGTGGAGAGTGGGAGGGGAGAGTTTCCCCGCACAGGAGCGCGGCTCAACTTTGGCATGTAAAATACCGCGAGTGAAACCCTTGCGTTAGAGCCGATTTAAAGGGAAGAGAAACCATTTCTGTGAGCAATGTAAAGCAAAACCGGGGAAACATGCAAAACGTGAGCACTGTGATACATGTGTACAGAACAAAAGTGCAAATATACCTTGACAATCACCTCAAAAAATCCCAAATAAATAATAATTAAGCAGGGCAACAGTGATATTAATGGGCAACCATAAAAAATACTCCATGGAAACATCCAAAAAAGGAAAAAAGGTTTTTTAAGGGTGTGTGCTCCGTAGATTTGTGCAAAATCCACTGCAGTGTAATGGAGTTGTCTTGGGAGTGTATGTCATGTTGTCCATTGATATCACTGTTCCCCAGCGAGGTTTTGGGTGTGTTCCCTTTTAGTGGAGGTCATTTTTAAGGTGTAATTGCACCCCTGTCCCCATACAAGGTAAACGGGCCCACAGTAGAATTGTGCTTAGCAGGGTTTCGGACTCGTGCAGCCAGGGTTCCTATCTCCAGAGACTGCATTGTGACTGCAGCCACAGGGTGGTGCTGTGGACACAGCCAGTGCCTGTAGGACCATAGAGTCACAGGTTCAAATCCCCTTTGGGGTGCCTGCCAAACCAGTCCCCATAGTTTTAGGAACCACTAAATAGTGAGAGTACACACACTGCGACTTTGCAAAGAACATAAGCATGGTCCCAACACCTATATTTGACCACACACTGCACTCAAACCATAACAATGGCCATTTCCTATAGCCGAGTCCTCCAAAGTGAGTAATGGAGTGCTACAACTCACTCATGTCATATGTTTTTCCCAGATAGGGACATGAATGAATGTTTTTTGAAGGTTACAGGTGGTGGAGGGGGCAGTGGCTGCAAACCATAGCAGACAGTGGCCTAGGCCTGTGCAGGCTGGCACCGTCTACCGCAAGACAAGCCCTGTTGGATGTGCAGTCATGGACTCCCCAAGGAACACAGCATATCTGTGGCAAGAAGGTGGTGCAGTGCACACACCCAGTGGGTGCAGGAACAGAAGGGCACAGGTTCAAAGCCCAGCTGGGGCTACTGCCAATCCAGTCCACATATTTTTCGTAAAACAAAACCATGATAGTAAGGATAATCCTGTATTGCTGAAAACATAAGCATGGTTAATATGCCTATATCTTATCACTCCAAACACAGACAACATAAAAAGCTGCATTACCCAGAGCATAGTCTCCCAAATGCAGTCCTGGAGTGCCCCACAACATTCAGGATACATGTTACCTCAATAAAGATGTCTGTGCTGCATATCTATGCACCAACCCCCATGGTATGTTGATGTAGCTTATGAGGGACAGCATGAAAAGCCGAACATTGTTTGGAACACCAGGACTGGAGTTGGGACACTGTGCTGTAAAGAAGCAGCCAACAGGGCCAGACACACACACACACCCCACCCCACAGGCACCATTGACCAATGTCTCATGGAGAGGCAGGACATTGGGCCCTGTATGTATCTCCCAATACTAGCAGTTTCACACCTTAGCACTGCCACCCTACACCTCGGTATATGGTACGCACCTATCAAACGTTGGCCATGCGAACTGGCACATATAAATTTGTACTTTAAGCACATTTTGTTCGTTGATCTCCAGTGATAACACAGTGGCATAGTGCATACAGACAGTGTGTACAAGAACAGAAGGTCACAGGTTCAAATCCCAGTTGTGTCAGCCTCCAACCCAATCCCCTTATTTTACACATGTAGAAAACATGGTAGTAAAGCCTGCCAGGTATTCCTGGAAACAGAAACATGCCTCAAATTTATATATTGACCAGCAATGAACACAAACACCGTAAAAGTGTGGTACTTAGAGCAGAGTCTCCCAAAGGCAGCCCTGGAGGGCCAAACACCAGTCAGGTTCCATGCTGCTCCTAATGAAGATGCTAGTGCAATGTAAACAGCAATGGTGCAGAATAGCATGTTGCCAGAGGGATACCGGTGGTGGAGGGGGCAGTGTGTGCTGCTCACAGCAGGTGGTGGTGCATCCCCCTCACGTGGGTTCAGTGCACCCCAAAAGACAGTTCCTTTCTGAGAAACAGACATAGACACCCCAGGGAACACACTGTAGCAGTGCTAAGATGGTGGTGCAGCGGATGCAGGCAGTGCCTTATGGCCCAGAAGGTCACCAGCTCAAAGCCTAGCTGGGCCACCTGCCATACCAGTACCCACATTTTACACTTTGAAGAAAACATGATAGTAAAGACTGAGCCCTTAATGCGGAGGACATAAGCTTGGGTGAAACACTCATATCTTTGCGTAAATGACACACAACACATAAACATATGCATTCCCTACAGCAGATTCACCCAAATGCAGTCCTGGAGATTAAAAAATCCCCCAGGTTGGATGCAGTCTGCAAAAAAGATGTGTGTCATGCAATTTCAGGTCCTGGCCCCATGGTATGCAGAGGTATCATAGGCATATCTATCAGGGATATCCTGAAAACCTGAACAGTGTTTGGCCCATCAGGACTGTAGTTGTGAACCCAGTGGCCTAAAGCAGCGCCCAACAGGGTTGGAAACACCTGCACCTGCAGGCTCCATCATCCAAATTCAAATGCAGAGGCTGGATTTTGGGCCCTGTGTGTATCGCCCAATACTAGCATGTGCATACATTAGCAATGCCACATTAATCACGGGTATACGGTACACAGATATCAAAAGGCTGCTATGATTCCTGGCACATAGAAATGGGAATGTTAAGCACAATTAGCTCAATGAGTTGTATCACACCAATCTCTCTGATGTCTGTGGAATGTGGTTTCAGAGGGCAGGTTTGGTGGGCTGTCACACTCTGCCTAGGTGTCCATACAGCTCCTTCCCTCACACATACATCATGTGGCCATGGCACACACACAGGATATGCACTATTCCATGTGCATCCAAGTCCACAAGGCGCAGATGTGGCTGGGTTATATAGATGGACAGAGGTGTACCGTAGGTGTGTCTGATGGAACAACCTATCAAACATTGGCACACATGGAACCTGAGCTGTAGCCCTTTCAGCAAGGAGAGGTGATGTGCATGCCACCTCACCCTCAGGGTGAGCACAGGCCACCTACACTGAGACGGTCTGTAGGCACTCTGTAAGAGCAACACAGAAGGTCTATGCACAGCACTAGGCCTAGGTGTTGTGGGGGTGCACACCCCATCCTTAGAATATGTGTAGACTGCTGCTTTGCATGTGCAGTGCATCATGGGTGTGAGTGGAGTACACCTACCCTGTTAAGCGCAACACACATTATGCATACCTCATATTGTAGCCAGCCAGACCTCTTTTCACACATATAGAGCTGTAGCCCAGTGGTGAATGCAATGGCTGTAAAGCAAAAGTTTGTTGGTTCAAATCCCTAGTGTGGTTAGGGATCAAACATTTTTACTTAGGCACATTGCTGCATATACTGTGCTAGTCAGCATCTGTGCTGTTTACTTTGCACAAACTGGCCAGACATAGATCAGGTTATTTTAACATGCAGACAACTATTCGACAGGGTACATGGGCGCTGCCTGGGCCACTATGTGTGTAATGTCATGTAGTACGTTCAACAGCTAAACCATCGCAGTGCTTTAACCATAGGCTTCCCTGTAAGGTGGCTTATGGGGCACCTGAGGCTTACAGCACTGTGTGGAGCCTAAAGCTGGCACTACTAATTTCCATTAAAACATCTGGCATTGGCTGCACCCACAAATTACCGCACTGTGGACAGGAATACACATCCTCTGGCTTCACAGACAGCGAGGTGAGCTGTGGGACACAGCTCTATAGCTGAGAACAGATGTCTGGCTGGGTAAGGAGGAAATCCTGCAGACTGTGTGCTGTGGTTATCACGGGTGCATTGATACATTAGGAACAATGCTTCACTGCACATGATGTGTATAGCACTGTAAGGGTGTTGCTCCTGGCAGTACATATGTCATGTATAAAGGAAAGTACTGCAAGTAACACAGTTGCAACGTAAGAAGATATATGCTGCACGCAGTAACAATATACATTGAAAGCACTATGTATAAATTGCCATTGCTGAGGAATAATATGTGCTGCCTGAGACACGTAATCCACAGTCCCTCTGGATAATGGAACACATGAGCCCAGCTTTAACAGTCCATCTAACAACCATCAACCATTGTGCTACACCTCTGCCACCAGCACTGTATGGCAGCACACGTAGTAAAGGATAACGTGCAACAAGGTGTCATGCCGACATACATCACGTCTTAATGTTCTGTACGCAAACTATTGTGCATGTGCAATGTTAAGATATGGTGCCTCCTACACCCCACCATGGCAAACCCCACATCCTTGTGGGAAAACATCAAGATACACGACTGAACATACTCCACAGGCACACACAAACCCAAATTTCCAGGGGGTCTGTTTGCCAATGCTAATGGTTTGTCAGCACCCCTTGTTATACGTGTCATGCCAATACCTGCTATGTGACACACATAGCACACCTCATCAGACAATGCACTAGCAATCACTGAATATGTGTCCATAGGTTCAAGACCACACTGTGTAAAGAAGAATAATCCATGATAATCTAAGTGTTCTTTTGAACATGAGAGATACATCGGTGCTATGTGTGGCTGCAGAGGACAGTAGACATACTGTTGTGCACACACTACACAGTGTGTCGGAAAGCTGCGTGCATTCGCAATGTCCATATTCCTGGCACGCAGCCATGCGGAACGCTGTTGTGCACCTATCTCGGTCGCGTAGCAATGCGCCGCGCATGTGCGCCAAACGATGTGCGCAAATGCGGAAGTTGAGTTGTGTGCGTCATGGCGGCTACACGTGCAGACAAGAAAATGGCGTCCCGCACTAGGAAGCCTGCATTTAGTCGCAGAGAGCTGCGACACCTGGCAATCCTGATAGGGCCCATTGGAAACAGAATACTGGGCTTGATGGACCTTGGTCTGCCCCAGTATGGCATATCTTATGTTCTTATGTAAGGTCAAACTATGCAGCAAACTGCACATGTTCATCACCTGGGGGCCATGGACAAGCACATGCAGCACTGTGCGTATAGTGTATCATATAAAAATGCCCTTCTCACAGGCCAATGCAATAAGACAGGGGATGGCAACCACTGTTGTGGGGTTAGGTTGGGGACAAACACAGGTGGACATGTTTGTGACAGGTGGTTACAATGTTGGTTTGAGTAACACATGTAGATTTGTTCCCACAAACTTTTTAAAAAAGGGTGTTTATTGGCAATACCACGACGTGCAGACCTCAGAGGGACCACAAAGATATTTAGTAATATACATATGTCACTATCCTAACAAAGGCCATGTTTCGCTGCCTTCCACATGTGCATTACGTGGACCACACATTTGCTATTTTTTCATTAACATACATGTAATAGTACACCTTTTTAAATCATTAACAAACGTGTGTGATAGGGAGGTTACCATACACGATGCTGCAAATGGTGACTGTTTAAATGCCAGACGTAGCTCAAATGCAAAGTAAAACAGTCTTGCTGTGTTTCACTGTGTTATCTCCTTCCTTCACTACAAAGTTTTATCGGAACACATTTAATGGACGTTTGTTCAGATGTAACTTTGATGTGATGGTTGAGGAAAGCATATTAAAAGATGAAATGGGTGTTCAGATGTGCAGTACATCTACGCCTGGCATCTCTGCAATTTTCCAATTACCGCATTGTGTATGTAAACCCTCCCTTTAACACACTCTGTAACTTAAGCTGCTAAGGTGTGGTGTTACATGTATGTTTCAGGTGGCAGAGCTGTTCTTAGGTCCATCTCTTGCCCCTGAGTCCACTAGCAAAAGACAGCATGTGTTGGGTCCTTGACATATGTGTTTAACAGCAAACATTATTGGGGAGTTTGAGTTCTGTATGTGTTGGTATTGCCTTCAATTAAACGTTGACTTTGGTTTGTGCCTTTGAGATGAACAGACCAGGGTGTTGAAAGGTACATCACACACCCCTGTGTCACCTGCATAGCTAAATGATGTTGTTTGGGAGTGAGGTATGGGCTTACATTTTCAGATGTTTCAAGTCTTCACAATGGGGATTACAGGAAACTTGTGAGATAAGAGACGTGTGATAAGGAAGACGTGAAACTTGTGTGATAAGAGACGTGTGATAAGGAAGCTTATCATAGCTCAGGAAGGGGCTATAGAAAAGGTGAAGTGTCTCTGAACAAGCTACCTGTCAGTGCTGGTAGAAATGAGAAAACAGAATTTTGCCATAAAAGACTACCAGTCCCAGAATGCACCAGGTTTCCAACAGCCATGAGAGGAGCTGAAGTGAGAAAACGTGTGTTCAATCAAAAGGGCTATGAGGTAATCCCCAAGCACTCATTGCAAAGGGCAGGGCTTGATTCAGCACAGCTGCGCTGTGCTAAGGTGGAGCACTCATCAAGGCAGAATAAAGATAGTCTATTCTACAGAGAATCATCCAGAGCTGGGATATCATGATCCTTGATATCTTGATCAGCTTGGAGATCCTGATCTTCATTCTCATCAGAAGCAGAGGTCAGAACGGACGGACAGAGAGAGCAAGAAGCCCTTTAAAAGAAGGAAGAGAAAAGCCTCTGGGAAGTCTACAGGAGTCCACGTATACTGGGAGACATACAAGAGGCCAGCATACACCATTGGACTGGGGGAGACCAGAGGAGTGGTATTGCAGAGGCAGGGATCTCCAGACGGCACCTGTGAGGGAAACAGCTGCACGTGGAAGGGACCCTAAGACCCATGCCAGAAGGTATGTGAAGAGAAATCCAGTGTCCAGGGATCTAGATTGGAAGGCTGGACACAGAAACTGGACTACATATTGGCCAGGCTATTTAAAGGGGAACTCTAACAGCAATGGAAGCTCAGGTATGAACACTGATCTATGCCCTAGCTATAACTTTGAAAGGAAGCAGGGAAATGATTATTCTCCTGGTAGTGCTCCATTGAGAAATTCCTTTGTGCCAAGCCAAGATATTAAACCTATGATTATTGAAGAAAGGGGAGAGGTCTTAGAACCAGAATGTGAATATATGGACTGCTCTCTGTCCAAACTCCAATGGTAGTTTTCTGTTATAAAGTACAACAACCATCACAAAGAAATACCAACTTGTTCTTTAATCTACTCAGAAAACCTCCTGAGTAAGATTTTGAGCTACACAGTGAAAGCAAGCCAGCTAAGGGGTTTCAGCTGGGTGATTGCTAGCAATTGAGCTTACCTAATTATATATTGAAGTTATATGTAAAGATATAAGAAGTTAACCTGAAGAAAAGAACAGTTTTCCTACTTTGTGGGTTTATTTGGTTGCTTACTGCATTGCTAAGACATTATTTGCTAAAGCCTACAAGAAAGACCAGTTTGTTGTCAACCAGGTCTTTAATCCTTTGCTTTAATTACCTGATCAGTTCAGATGTTGTTTTTTCCTGATTTTGTTTTCCTAACTTTAAAACTGCAAGCAAGTATCCTGAGTTCTGTGCTACCAAGCATTATCTGTGTTGGGAGAAACCCTCATAAATAAAAATCTTATTTGCTTTACCCTTGAGCAAGTATAATTAATTATTGGTCACGGCTGTGTCTGGAATGAATGGACTACATTACCCACAAATCCTTGCAAATCATATAGCGGTATGCTTTTGCCAAGACTGTGAACATTCTCACCCAGGCGGCCGTCTGACAAATGGCGTAGTTGTTGCGGATTGCTTTTGCGCAAAGGGATTTACTTGCTAAAAGAATTACAAATCAAGTCTGAAGAAAAAAAGACAGTTCAAGCTTAAAGCTGGAAAAAAAAGATTTTTTTTTTCTCAACGGCACTTTGGAGAAGAGGTGGCTGTTCCAGGAAGAAAAGACCCTGTGCAAAGCTGGATTCATCACTGGCATAAGGTAAAAAGTACCTAGGCATGTCTAGTGGTGGATGGGAGTAAGGCACAGGGGTAATTGAAAAAAAAAGAGTGTAGAAAAAAACACCTGTTTGGAAGGTGGTGCACTGTGTTTTTTTTCTTTGTATTTTCTTACAGGGTTCAAGATGGATTCAAAGGAACTAGCTCAGTGGATGGCAGCCCAGTTCAGCAGGCAGCAGGAGCTAGCACAGCAGGCTCAGGACACTGCTATGAGAGCCTTAATGGACCAGCAGAGGTCAGTGCTTGATCTGGTGCAAGCCCTAGTTGAGCTGAAGAACCAAAGTGGAACAGATGCAAGACCAGCAGTAAATACTGGTACACCACATGTGGACAGTGTGGGACTCAATCAAGCGATTGGGGCATTTAGTTTTGGGAAGCTAACTCAAGATGATAATGTTGATGATTTTCTAGAGTCTTTTGAAAGAGTGGCACAGGCATTAGCATGGCCAGAGACCCAGTGGGCAGTAAGGCTGGCAGCCTCATTAACTGGAGAGGCGCTTGCAGCTTATAGAGCAATGCCAGCAGCCCAGGCTTTGATTTATAAGGATGTAAAGGCTGCTATTAGGGATCGCCTAGGGTTGTCTATTTCAGAGTATAGGCGAATGTTTAGAGCTACTACATTGAAAGTGGGTGAAACACCCAGGGCTCTGAGTCAGAGAATCAGAGGTTTAGCTGTAAAATGGTTGGAGCCTGAGCAAAAGACGGTAGAAATGTTATTAGACATTGTGATGCTTGAACAATTTATGTCTGCTATGCCTAAAGATCTGCACACTTTCCTTATACAGCAAAATTGCCAAAATCTTGGAGAGGCAACCATGCTAGCAGAGAGATTCTTGGGAGCCACGCAGGCTTGCCATAGAATGGGTGGCCCTCTGAAGATAGGTGCTGAGGCAAGTTGTGCTGTATCAGAAAAGAAAATAGCTAAAAATATTTCTGAAAATAAATGTACTGTGCCAAACCAGATGACACGGGGAGTGAAAAGAAATGTTTCAAGTGTGGAAGCTGGGGACATTTAGAGAAGGGATGCCAGTCACACACTAGCTTAATGAGTCTGGATTTAAAACAGCCCAAAGAAGGATTTCTTTTGATGGTTGATGTGCAAGGAATTACCATAAATGCTTTGTTAGACTCTGGGACAGACCAGAGTATGATGTCAGAAAGGCTTTGGAAGAGAATAGAGGCCCAAGAAGGATTTGTGCCTAGAACCCCTGAAAGCCAAGTTCACATCGGATGCATTCATGGTGCTGCAACATCACATCCCACCTATAGGCTAAAGGTTAAGTGCCTGGGGGAACAAGAGGAAGTCCTGGTAGCAGTGGTGCCTAGGCTACCCTTTGATTTGGTTCTAGGAAAGGACTGGCCAAGATTTAAGCAGGGTCTAGTGGAAGGGCTAGGAAAGAAGGAGGGAGAAGGTTTAATAATGGAAATAGCTCCCGGGCCTTTCTTTGGAAGTCCTCAGTCCCTAGCTAAAAAAGATGGTTCAGCTTCCAGAAGGCCAAACTATGGGTAATAAGAGGGGCCTTGTATCCACCCGCTCGCAGGCTAAGATAGAGAGCCAGCAGAAGGAGGAGGGGGAGCAGGCAGAGTTATTAGGAGACTTACCCTCTCATGATGATTTAATAACCCCATCATCTGGTAAAGTAAGAAAGTTGAAAGCACAAATCGGCGTGAGAGACTTTGCAGAGCACAGGGTAGGGCTGAGATGTTAGCTGGTCAAAGTTTACCCTGGGTGCCAGCTGAATTAGTGGCAAAGTTTCCTAACTTTCCACAAGAGCAGCGAGCTGATCAAGCTCTCACCCGAGCTTTTAAGTATGCTCAGGAGGTCAGGGAGGAATTGCCCAGATTCAGACTAGATAATGAAATATTATATAGAGAGAGTCAGGACCCCAGAAATGGGACCATACGTAAACAATTGGTGGTACCCACAACTTTCAAAGGGCTAGTACTTAGATTAGCACATGATCATCCAGTTGGAGGTCATAAAGGGATGCAAGGAACGCTGGATCAAATACTTATGCGTTTTTACTGGCCAGGTATTTTCAAAGAAACTACCCAGTTTTGTGCTGCGTGTCCAGCGTGTCAGCGAGTTACAGCGGCTCACCCACCGGTGGTGCCATTGATTCCCATGCCAATTATTACAGACCCAATTGGTCGCATTGCCATGGATATTGTAGGCCCATTAGTCAAAACGCCCCGAGGTTTCCAATACATCCTAGTTATGGTAGATCAGGCAACAAGGTTTCCCTGGGCCATACCATTGAGGAATGTTTCTGCAAAAACAATAGCTTTAGAGCTAGTAAAATTGTTTTGTGAAGTGGGATTCCCAAGAGAGGTGTTGACTGACCGAGGGTCCAATTTTGTATCCAAATATTTGGCCCAGGTCTGGGATGCCTTTGGCATTCATCACGTAAAAACCTCAGCCTACCATCCACAATCAAACGGTTTGGTGGAGAGATTCAACCAAACTCTCAAACAAATGTTGAGAAGGGGGTTAGCAGGAGAGGTAAAAGAATGGGATATGTTATTGCCTTTTGCCTTGTATGCCTGCAGGGAAAGAATTCAGGTGTCCCTAGGTGTAACCCCATATGAATTGATGTATGGTAGGGCTCCACGGGGTTTGTTAGACATTTTGAGGGAACAATGGTTTGATCCTGAACCAGGAAGTCAGGAGGTGCCACTGTTTCTACGTGACTTGAGAGCACGTTTGAAAAGGACGTCGCAGGTTGCTGAGAGGAACCTGCAAGACAGTCAAGTGCGCCAGAAAGGGTGGTATGATAGGAAGGCCAAAAGCCGCCAATTAAACATTGGTGAAAAGGTTTTGGTTCAAGTAGCAGGTACAGCTCCAAAATTTGAAGTACAGTGGAAAGGGCCATGGAAGGTTGTTAAACAAGTGAGCCCAGTATCTTATGTGGTAGAAAATGCAAGAGGGCGTAGGCAGACCTACCATATTAATGTACTTAAGTCTTGGAAGGAGAGGCCTGTAAATAATAATGTCCCTGAAGCCAGTCAGGAAGTAAGTGAGCTTCAAAATGATAACACTCTCGTAGGTATTACGGACTGTAGGAAAGAAGTTTCACCAGTTCAACCAGTCCGTAATAACTTAAGCAGGGGGGTATGTGATAAGGAAGCTTATCATAGCTCAGGAAGGGGCTATAGAAAAGGTGAAGTGTCTCTGAACAAGCAACCTGTCAGTGCTGGTAGAAATGAGAAAACAGAATTTTGCCATAAAAGACTACCATTCCCAGAATGCACCAGGTTTCCAACAGCCATGAGAGGAGCTGAAGTGAGAAAACGTGTGTTCAATCAAAAGGGCTATGAGGTAATCCCCAAGCACTCATTGCAAAGGGCAGGGCTTGATTCAGCACAGCTGCGCTGTGCTAAGGTGGAGCACTCATCAAGGCAGAATAAAGATAGAGTCTATTCTACAGAGAATCATCCAGAGCTGGGATATCATGATCCTTGGTATCTTGATCAGCTTGGAGATCCTGATCTTCATTCTCATCAGAAGCAGAGGTCAGAACGGACGGACAGAGAGAGCAAGAAGCCCTTTAAAAGAAGGAAGAGAAAAGCCTCTGGGAAGTCTACAGGAGTCCAGCACAGTACGTATACTGGGAGACAGACAAGAGGCCAGCATACACCATTGGACTGGGGGAGACCAGAGGAGTGGTATTGCAGAGGCAGGAATCTCCAGACGGCACCTGTGAGGGAAACAGCTGCACGTGGAAGGGACCCTAAGACCCATGCCAGAAGGTATGTGAAGAGAGATCCAGTGTCCAGGGATCTAGATTGGAAGGCTGGACACAGAAACTGGACTACATATTGGCCAGGCTATTTAAAGGGGAACTCTAACAGCAATGGAAGCTCAGGTATGAACACTGATCTATGCCCTAGCTATAACTTTGAAAGGAAGCAGGGAAATGATTATTCTCCTGGTAGTGCTCCATTGAGAAATTCCTTTGTGCCAAGCCAAGATATTAAACCTATGATTATTGAAGAAAGGGGAGAGGTCTTAGAACCAGAATGTGAATATATGGACTGTTCTCTGTCCAAACTCAAATGGTAGTTTTCTGTTATAAAGTACAACAACCATCACAAAGAAATACCAACTTGTTCTTTAATCTACTCAGAAAACCTCCTGAGTAAGATTTTGAGCTACACAGTGAAAGCAAGCCAGCTAAGGGGTTTCAACTGGGTGATTGCTAGCAATTGAGCTTACCTAATTGCTTGTGTGCTCTAAGGGAATCACTTCTGAAGTTATATGTAAAGATATAAGAAGTTAACCTGAAGAAAAGAACAGTTTTCCTACTTTGTGGGTTTATTTGGTTGCTTACTGCATTGCTAAGACATTATTTGCTAAAGCCTACAAGAAAGACCAGTTTGTTGTCAACCAGGTCTTTAATCCTTTGCTTTAATTACCTGACCAGTTCAGATGTTGTTTTTTCCTGATTTTATTTTCCTAACTTTTAAACTGCAAGCAAGTATCCTGAGTTCTGTGCTACCAAGCATTATCTGTGTTGGGAGAAACCCTCATAAATAAAAATCTTATTTGCTTTACCCTTGAGCAAGTATAATTAATTATTGGTCATGGCTGTGTCTGGAATGAATGGACTACATTACCCACAAATCCTTGCAAATCATATAGAGGTATGCTTTTGCCAAGACTGTGAACATTCTCACCCAGGCGGCCGTCTGACAGACGTTAGAGGAATAAGTAGCATACTTACCTGCATGTGGATCGGCTGTGTCCAGGGCCGCAGGAAGACCATATGTGTAGATTGGGCCCAGTCTTTCTGCAAGCTGCTGTTCAAGGGGTGTGAGCATAGGGGGGAGGGAGCCCCCGCCACCTGTGCCCCTAGCATGTTCCTGCTCAATAGCCATGTGGTGGCGCACCCCTCTTTTTATATCTGAAAAACGTTTTTTAAGGCTCTCAATATCTCGGGGGGTGCCCCCTGCTTCAGCAACTGCAGTGTGCACCTCGTCCCACACCGCGTTACGTCCAGCCACAGTTGTGCGGCTGCTGAGTCTCCCAAAGAGAACATCATAATTCTCCAAGACCATAGTGAGGAGGTTGTGGTTCTCTGTATCTGAGAAACGTGTGGCCCTCCTCCTCTGTGTTTCGGGCACAGGGACCCGTTTCCTTTTGGCAGTGTGTCTGGCCAGGGCAGCAGGACCCTTTGCTGATGGCCCTGCTGCTGGCCCAGCCTCCATTGGACCAGCAGGCCCTGCCTCCACAGGAGCAGGTGCACATACCTCCCCCACCCCCTCGCCCTCACCCTCCCTCTCTGTCCCCCTCTCTCTCTCTCTCTCACTATCACTCTCCCTCTCCCTCTCCATCATCCTGTGCTCTCCTCTCCTCTCCCCACACCCGACCTGACCTCACCTGACCTCACCCTTTCTCGCTCACCTAAACACAACACAACACACACGGAACAAATATGAACACACTACTAACAACAAAACATAATATACAGGACAGTAAACAGCACACTACAGACACAATAGAGTACAATACAATACAGTACAGAGCAATACACTACACGGACACCTGCACACTACCTCCAGAAACTACACACCAGCTACACTACTCCCTGCTCACACACTACTCTCACCTACCTAGCACTCCTCAAACAACCCTCAACGTGGACCAGGTGTGCAGGGTGTTTTATAGTTTTTTTTACGTTACTTACGTTGCGCATGCGCTGTTTGTGTGACGGCGCTGCTTGTGCGCCACGCGTGTTTTTTATCGCGCATGGACGGCTGTGCGTTGGTCAAGGTGCCTTTGTCTGAATGTGTTGCGCATGTGCAAGTGTTTGCACATGTGCGCTTTAATCTCTCAATTTAGATGCACATGCGATGCATACACCCATACCAAACGAAATGCACATGCGCGACGCACACACATGGCCAAACATTTGCACAGGCGCATACTGTATCTAATGCGCGGCGCGCATAGACAAACGCCCATGCGTAACAAGTTGCACATGCGCAACGCGCACACACAGACGCACATGCACAAACTGTTGCACATGCGCGTTGCTATCAAGCTGCGCCCTCGCACTGCGCATGCGCAAATTACGCTAATCCAAACACCAGTATAAATCTGCCTACAGAATTAAACCACATTGAGGGTTTTTTGGTAGGCGAGGTGTGGGTTGGTTGTGAGATACGGAGAGAGGAAGGCAGGTGTTGTGCATAAGATTGAGTTTGTTGTTTGTAGTGTGTTGCATTGTATTGTGTGTGTATTTTGGTGTGTTAATTGTTAGGTGTACACTGTCTAGGGAGTTGTGTGTGTGTGTGTGTTTTTTAGCCACAGTAGAGGGGTATATGGCGGGGATTTATGTAGCCGCATGTGCCCGAAGACGTGGGCGGATGCTGCGGTTGCAGGACAGGGGAGATGGTGTCCATGGGGCTGAGGCACAGATCATGGGTGTAGTCCCGCAGCAACTCAGACCTGCAGCTGTAGGGGCAGTCCGGCCAGGTGGTGTACTTGGAGGATGCAGAAGGCGTGCTGAGGTGCAGGCTCAGCAGCCTCGTATCTACAGATTTGTAAATAGTTTACCCCTGTTATCCAAGTTATTTGCCCTGTTATCTGTAAACTCATACGTGTTAATTGTACTGAGCATTTTTGTTCCATGTAAACCGCGCTGATGCTGAATAGTGCGGTATATAAGAGACTGTAAATAAATAAATAAAATAAATACAGGCCCAGGACCCAGCTCCAGGGCATGCGTGAGGACCAGGTCATCTCCCTGTACCGACTGAGCACAAGGGCTATTCGGGAGCCCTATGAGGATCTGAGACCTGACCTTGAGCCCCTGACTACTCGGTCCCATGCCATACCGGGTTTAGTCAAGCTCCTTGCTGTCTTAAATTTCTTTGCCTCTGGCTGTTTCCAGTCATCTGTGGCCACAGTGGGTGGCATGAGCTGCCCAACCTTCTCACGCTGTCTCCACCAAGTACTGCGCGCCATGGTCAGCCGGGTGAGGAATTACATACGCCTTCCTCACAATAGGCAACAGTGGGGGAACCTGAACCAGGCCTTTCAGGCGATAGCCAGGATACCACACGTGATGGGAGCTATTGATTGCACACATGTTGCCCTGGTCCCGCCTAGAGACAGGGAGGTGGTGTTCCGCAACCGCAAACACTACCATTCCCTGAATGTTCAGGTTGTATGTGATGCTAATCTTCATATTCTGAATGTGGTCCCAAGGTTTGCAGGGTCCACCCATGACTCCTATATCCTGCATCGCTCAGCACTATTCAGAAAATTTGAGGAGGGGCAGTATGGGAACTGTATATTGCTGGGTGAGTATTTCCGGATTACTTATGTATGAATGCATCTATTTATGTGTTTAAGTAACATCTCTTATATAGTGCACTATTAGCTCTCTGTGCCTTTGAAAACTTACTTTATGTTAAAACAAAGAGGGTGACTTTTTAGATTTTACAATACTACCAGAGTTTAAACGTTGAGTAACTGGCAAACTGATTCCAAATGTGACAAAAATGTTTTAACATTATCTGATGAAACCCTGCAGATGGTGAACAAATAACTTTGCATGTGTGCAAATGTGTGTCCAGGTGTTGGATTACTAATAGTATGTGTGGATGTGGGTGTGGGTGTGTTCCTTCTGCACACATGGGCAGGGTGGGGGGTGTTGGTGCCCTTCCCACCCACCTGTTGTGTCCGTACAATATCAGGTAGTTGCGTTATGTCATGTTACATTTATGTTATGTATAACCTATACAGCAAACCCTTGTCATGTGTGTGTGAGGTTCACACACTTAATAAGTACTGGGGTTTTCACCGTGGCAGTAGTAGATTACATGAGGGTCTGTGTAGCTATGTATGATGTATGTTTATGAGCTCTACAAATAGCAGAAGACATGTTTGCATATGTATGATCATGCATTTGACCTAAGTAATTGCAGAGGAGAAACAAAGTCAAGGGTTTGCAGTACCTTTGAACACTGTAGATGTGGGGGACATAGGTGTCATTGTAGGTGCTGGTACTAATGTGGTAGAGCATTGTGCAAAGGTGACAGCAAATGCAAGGGGGCTATTTGGATCCATACTGAGAGATATTGGTAGCACATACACAGGGAGGTAGTCTGCCTTGGTATATGTGATTGTTGCCAGCTCAAGTGGGCTACAGTGTGCAGTTATGTGGACCACAGCTTAAAAATGCTGGTAACATGATGGAGATAGTGCAGAGGATGGCTACTAGAATGATTGGTGGTCAGCAGTAAGCAGCATATGGTGCTAGCCTCGTAAACGTTGATATGTATACGTTGGAGAACATTGGAAATATAGCTGATATTGCTTGGACCTTGTCATACCTGCATGGCATACATGTGCTTGATATGAGCCTGCAACACATCACATTACATTTTAGTGTTGGGTAGTTTGCTGACATATACTTGGCACATGTGATCTGTGTATTGGTGGTACAGTCTAAGGTTGGAGGTTGTACAAATAATGACACTAACTGCAGTACAATACACATGTGCCACACATAGAGGGTCTTTACAGGTACAAATGGGACTTGTGTGTTCTTTGGCATGTATGTACACACTCCATGGCCCATGTGTTCCATATCTATCACCACATGCCATTTTGTCAAACTGCATAGTTGTGCTGTCATATAGTTATGTCAGCAAGTGTTATTGCTTTTTTTCTTACATCTATACATGTGTTGATTCAGGGTAACATGCGTTCAAAAATTCACATGCGACATTTTTTTCTGCAGGTGATGCAGGGTATGGGTGTCGCCCCTGGCTGCTGACCCCTGTGCGTCAGCCACGGACACGTGCAGAGCAGAGGTACAATGAGGCCCACGCCTCCAGTCGCTCTGTCATAGAGCGCACCTTTGGCGTATTGAAAAGTCGCTTCAGGTGTCTGAATAGGACAGGCGGGGCCTTACAATATAACCCAATCACTGTAGCAGAAATAATCATAGCCTGTTGCATCCTGCACAACATTGCTCTCAGGCACAATATTCCTGCAGAGATTAATGAGGATCTTGAGGACGAACCACCATGCCCCCCTGTACGTGCCAATGGTGACACACAACAGGGCACAGCAGTCAGGCGGAGGTTGATTGGAGAGATATTCTCTGGTACGTATTGCATATTTTTCAACATATATGTGCTGTCCTGTGTGTGTGATGTTTGTAAATGTATAATTTCAAGATCATATTGCATTCTTATAAAACACTGCAATGTCATTAGACTGCAAAGAATAGGTAAAAACTATAGCCATGGGTGTGTGACTAACCATGTGGGCAGGCCAGAACACCAGCTGTTGGAGGATTATGTGGCTGGGTGTTCATACGCCCTTGGGAGGTTGGCTGAAGCACATTCCCAGTTAGTGTTTGGTTGTCTTAGCAGTTGCTGAGCACAAGCAGTTAGTTGGTTTGATGGTGATTTTGCAGCAAGATGGCAGCCATATGTTGCGGTATTCTCAATGGACGGAAGGTCCATGATTCTGGACAACTCTGCTGCGTGTTGTATGTTTCTAGAGGCCAATTTGTAGGTGCTTGTATGTATGTTCGCCTCGTGTCATCTGGCTATGTCTGTACGTTTCTTAGGTGTGGTGCCACATGTCATACATATCACAGTACACATGCGCATGACTACTTTCACATTATGGTATTGATTATGTGTGATGGGTGTAAATGAAACCCCACAGTCTGGGCTAATGTATACTTCATCACGTAGCCCTGACATGACAATGGTGAAGGATGGGGACCTGTGCAGTGTGGAGCCTGTGGACCATATCATTAGTTCCTTTTTAAACAAAATTATAGCCATTTGGAGCAGTATTACATATGTACACACATACAGAGGTGAGACGTGTCTGATTAGCAAAGTGTGGGTTACCGTAGGCAAATAATACGCTGCGTGTGTGGTTTTATGTTGATTTTTTGCAGATTTCAACGAGAAACTTTGCATATGTAGGTGATGCTTTCTCAACATAGGACACATGGCTACAGTACATGCTGTGTATGTGTGTAGGGCAGGGGAGCACACTCAACAACAAATAATACTTTGCTGACCCTAGCCAGGGATGTTTGATCCACATACAGACTGAGATGTGGATGTAATGTTTGTGCTTCAGGTGCACATATAGGTTCTCCGTGGTTTTACATTCTCACTGTCACACAGTGGGATGACATGCAGCGATCATGCTCATGTCACAAACAGACATGGGGGTTTTGTTTGGTAGACGTGGCACTGACATTGCCATGTATTGAAGCACATCAACAGCACACAGCTGTCACTATTATTTGTGGTATGAGATGTACACTTCGGAATATGTATTTGGTCAGGGGATACAGGAGGTGAAAACTGTTTAACTCCATGTGTTGCAGGAATTTAGTGTGGGGTAACAAACAACATTGAGAGAGAACTACACATGGCAAGGGGGTATTGGTGGCAACATGGGGGACACAGACTAATAGTGTGACCTTGGTATGATGAAAAAACATGGTGCCACCATACATCTCTATTGAGAAGTGTGGACAACTACAGAGAGGTAAGGGAGGCAACAGAGAAATTAGTGTGACCTTTCTTTAGCATATGACACCTCCATGCTGCCTCTCCCATGTGAGAGATACGTACAGTGTGTGAGTAAACAGTCAGTCTGTAGGTTATGCTGTGGGTTCAGACAGCTGGGGACAGGGAGGTGCAGTGTGTGTTTCACAGCTTATATGTGACATATGTTTTTTTCCTTTTCTTTTTTCCAATGCACAGGGCATACTTTGTGAGGATGCTGTTGGTGTGGATCAATGACACGTGACTGTACATCAGCCAAGATGTTGTGGTCAGGGGTAGGTGGATGTACCAGTACATAGTGTGTGCCTGCAATCACGGGAACAACATGTTGTCTGTGATGTTTCCTATTGGGAAGATGTTGTGATTCACCTTTTTTCCATAGGCACCCCTTACCCATATCTTGCTGTTGTCACACATATCCCCATGTGCTTGTGTCCAGTCTGTCCTCTCCAGCATTGTTTATGGCATATTTACACCATAGCTACATGTGTGTATACTTCTTTCTTGTGTTGGAAACCTACACTTGCTGCCTCACCCAAGATTGTTATATTAGCCATCAACAGGGTATCACTGCATGTCACTGGCCCTTGATGTCTAGAAATGTGCACTTGTGCACATACAGGCCATGTATTACAGCTGTTCTGTTGACCAACACATACTGTGTGGGTGCGTGTTTATGGGTTGAGTGTGTGGTGATGCAGTGTGGAGGCATGGTGCATTATCATGTGCTGTGAGGGCTCTGAGTACCTGGGGGGCAGTGGTGAGTGTGATACCTCTACCGTAGTGCTATTTACCTTGTCAACATTGCCACAATGTGTTGTGAGCTGGGAGTAGAATTGTGTCTTGTGGTTCAAGGAAACACTATCGAACAACTGCTTTTTATTTCAGATATCGCCATCATGTGGACATGCATCAACAGTGAATTTACATGGTAATTCAACATGTGTGCCTGACATTGTCTCCCCTCACTGTGACCTGATGTGGCTGATGATTACCTCAACGAAATGATGACGTACACATGAAGCACACACAGGGTATGTTGGAGGTGTGTAATTTTTGGATTACATCTGGCTGTACCTGTTGATGAGTTACTGTTTGACTCATGTACATGTCATGTTGCTTCTCTATTCAAACAAACAGATGCATATAGTGTGTAGCAGTGAGATGTGTGTGTGACATGAAAATGGACATACCCATATCCATGTGACACCCGTGTCTCCATAGACATTTACTGATATTTGCAATCTGCAGTTTATTTAATGTTGCCATCATGTAATGTTTGCCTTTGCATCCCTTTCTTTAGTGTTTTGTGATGGGTGAGTCTATGCATATTTTCTTTTACAAGGTGTCTAACCACACCATACTTATTTTATCCTGATACAGGGCAGAAGACATAGTGGACCCATTTCTTACAGTACATTTGCTTGCACCATCAAACACCTGTTGTGGGACAGAACACCATGGAATTGTTTATGGAGAATTGTGCCATTGGATGTTTGCTTTATGAAAGTGTAACACATGCCTGTGGTGGACAGTATTGGTCTGGGACTGGTGCTTTGCCCATGACAGACCTGTACAATGCACTGTTTCTGCCATGCTGTGGCTGGAAGTCCTGCTCATTGCAGGGACACAGAGGAACTTTCAAGGACTGTGGCATATTGGACTATGACACTTGACTGTGCAGGGCCAGGCTTGCATGGAGACCTTTGATGTTGCCTTTTGGATTGTACATACACTTTGCTCTTTGGAGGCTGTGTGCAGCAGAGACTGACATTGTCACTGTATGATCTTCAGTCCTTGCCAATTGTGTACTTGTGGACCTTTGGACATGTGTGTTTGAGGACACATAGGAAACGCTCATCTGTTTGTTTTATCAACAGCATACAGCCATGTTTGTGTCATACTGGCAAAGATGGAGGGCTCCTATTGTGTATGTTCACCTGCCCTCCACCTGGACATGATACAGGTTTTGTAACAAAAACGCTTTCCTGCCTGCCACCATCCGTGAATGATGTTTGAAATGGCCAAGGGTGTTTACATGCATGTGTGGCCTCCCTGTATCCTCTTGGTTTGCGGTTTTTGTTTGTGCTTATGACTGACTAGGTTTGTGAGCCACAGCATGTGGACCTATGGCTTCTGTGTGGTTCACTGTAAGATGTTTGCCCATCATTTCCATAATTACATGCTGATTATTGTGTTTGTTTATCGCACAAACATGACACTATGCATGTATGTACACACCTTGCATTGCAATCCTGCACGGTCCTGTTTATCACCTGCATTATGGACACTCTCATTGGCGCATTATATTTGGTGTGTGTCACTGTGGGTGTCCATTGTCCTCCTTCAATTCTTCATCCCATGTAACATGCTTTATATGTTGAAAAAATGTCTAACCAACAAACACTGCAAGGGGACATCATGCATGGTGTAATCTCTGCAACTTGTTTGCTTTCTATCCTCTCTGTGTTCATGTGTCTCTGCTACTTGTTAGCATATGCTCCTTGTGGTTTTTGGGGGTTTTTGGGGGTTAGACATTGTAGCATTCCTGATTTTACACTCTGGCATTATGTGTTTGATGTAACATTGCTTTCTGAAAGTGTTTTTTACATTACAACATTGTCACAACATATCTTATTTTACTGTGTGTGCCTCGTATGTTGCCTGATGGCTATGTTAGGGGGAACAGGTGATGTGGTTTGTGTCCTTAACATTCAATGCCTCCGTTCTACAAGCACTCATATGTGTGTCACACATTTGAGCCATGCAGCAGCAGGTGGGGGGTGGGGGCCTAATGGCCAGTGCACAACATGCACCTCATGCACATTATATCTCATGCCCTTCATTTGGGTTCAAGGCAGTGACCTTTCTGTAGCATGTGGGTTGGTGCCCTGATAAATCTGTTGTTTATGATTTGCGTTCTGGTGCACCCTAACATGTGCATTCATTTAGGACACTAGGGTGGGGTTGATTTTAGATGGCAGCACAGATTGGTGTACAGTTGCATGCAGAAAGCAGACATATATATGCCTGCCTTATTCACTGGTGCTTTTAACCCATGACCCCTGCACCATCAGTCAACGTCTTGACCAATGTGCTACACTGCTGTTCCTTCGTGCATGTCTGCACACCTACGTAACATATCCATACGTTACTATGGCCATTGCTGCCAGCATAAACAGTTCTCGGACCTTGCCCTGCCTCATACGGCACCCTATAAAGCGCCCTATCATCAACATTGTAGGGTGCCTTGGTGGCCAATGCACTTTAAAAGGTTACCTCTAGGGTACCTTATGCAGAACCTTATAGTACAGTGCTTATAGAGTGCATTTACTATCACTACTAATTTCAATAAAAGTGTAAGATAGCCTCCTAGAGTTATTTGCCACAACACAGGTACTCACTCGCCCAGCCTTATTCATGGGGAACAGCGGGGGACTGAACCCTGATCTCTGCACCATTTGTCTGTGTCTTAAACATAGTGCTGTGGTTTGGATCCTGTGCATGAACATCAGCGAGGTAAATTATGACTCACAACATTAACAGCGCACCGCCTTGTGCCGTCCACACCTGAGAAAGCACACCGCCTTATGCCGCACAAACAGAAGACACATCAACACACAGCCTTATGCACAAAATGTACAGCGCAACGCCTTATGAGGACACAACTTAACAACGCACCACCTTATGACGCAAAGGATTAAAGATGCATCGCCTTAACCCTTACAAAATGATTATGCTTCCTATGGCACTTTTAGAAAAACATCACTACCTCAAGCAGGAGTTTTTTGATGTACAGTCGGGATTAAACCCCTGATCCCTGTACGATTGGCCAATGTCTTCACCATTGCCCTGTGTTTGGGTTCCCATGCTTGCACATCAGCGAAACGCCATATGCCACACAATATGAAATTGCCCCCAAAAACATTAGCACACCGCCTTATGACGCACATTATTAATATGCCTCCACAAACATTAGCACACTGCCTTATGCCACCCATTATAGCAATACCTCTGAAATGAACGACTCAACCAGCCGTGTTTAATGGACTCTGTGGGGATCGAACCCCTGATCCCTGCACCGTTGGTCATTGTGTTAACCATTATGCAGCAGCTCTGCTCTTCTTCCTACACATCAGCACGCCACTTATAACGCCAAGTATTATTCTGACTCCATACACATCAGCGCGCCACCGTAGGCCGGCCAGCATTACTATACCGCAAGATACATCAGCGCACCGCCTTAGCCCGCACAGTATTAATATGCCGCCAAAACCTACACCGCGCTGCCTTAGGCCACACAATATTCATATGCCGCAAAAAGAACATCAGCGCCCTGCCTTAGGCCGCACAGCAGTCATATGCCGCCAAAACCATCAGCGCTCAACACATTATTTCTGCAACTAAAAAAACAATGACTCAGCCAGCCGTGTTCATTAAGCACTGTGGGGAATCAAACCCATGATCCCTGCACCATTGGTCAGTGTCTTAATCATTGTGCTGTGGCTCTGCTCGTTTTCCTACATATCAACACGCCACTTATAACTCTCAGTATTATACTGCCTCCATGGACATCAGTGCGCCACCGTAGGACACCCAGCATTACTATATCGCAAGATACATCAGCGCACCGCCTTAGCCCGCACAGTATTAATATGCCGCCAAAACCTACACCGCGCTGCCTTAGGCCACACAATATTCATATGCCGCAAAATAGAACATCAGCCCCCTGCCTTAGGCCGCACAGTATTCATATACTGCCAAAAACCATCAGTGCTCCACACAGTATTACTGCCACTCATAAATCACTGACTCAGCCAACTGTCTTCATTGGGCACTTTGGGGAATTGAACCCCTGATCCCTGCACCATTGGTTAGTGTCTTAACCATTGTGCTGTGGCTCTGCTTTTCTACTTGCCCATCAGCGTAACACATATGTCTCCCGCGCAGCCATCTGATGTGCTAAAGTGCGGGGCATACAGGTGCGCCGCGCACCTTAACACATATTTAAATTCCGGCTTTTCTTTTCCAGGACGGAATGCCCACTCCTTATATGGCATCCGCACACTACCGGGGCCCGCACCTTACCGGGGTTTTAGTAAACATACCCCTAAATAATAATAAATATAGAAGGTTTTGGTATTGTAGCCCAAGTTAGGGCAGGTGGTATAGATTAGGTCAGTTCCTATAGTAGGATATATGTGGGAAATCTAGAGTTTTTTGGATTACATGTGTTGATTTCCATGGGTATAGTTTAGTGGTAAATGGGTTCTAAATGGGCAGTGTTTGTAGTAGTTCCTAATGTGCCTGGCAGTTGATACTGGATTATAGTAATGTAGAAATCTTTTAGTCTTTCTTTATCCATACACTCAATAAGAGGCATGTTTACTAAAAGTTAGTGTATGGTAACATTATGCAAATATTTACGCAAATGAGGCACCTTATGCAAATGAGGCCCCGCACCGAGTCTCCGCACATGGCCCTGCACCCCCCTTGGGCCGCCCCTGGGCCCGATATTCAAAAACATTTGCAGTATTTACTAGGTTAATGCTGCTGGATATCCGTGGGGCTGCTGCCACACATCCCAATGCTATCCCTGGGTGTTAGAAACTGTGGTATGGTTCTCTCTTTTTCTTTTTGTGTCCAACAAACCCCTCCTCTAACAGTAGTTGCGGAGTAGATCTAGGACATTTCACCTTAGAACCCCAAAAAAATCTGATTCCAGTGTCATCTCATTAACAGCCTCTCCAGTACTAGGCAGATTGTAAACTAACACAAAACGCTTCAAAGCCACTTAAGACTTATAAAACAAATCTACCATACCATAATGAAACTAGCTTCTAAAATTAACACTATAAGGAGCCTACCCCTCATGTAACCCCTCTTCTAAATCTGCTTCATTGGCTACCTATCCATAGAAACATAGAAACATGATGGCAGAAAAAGACCATGTGGCCTATCTAGTCTGCTCATCCATATCAACAACTATAGTCCCTTTTTTTCCTTTAGAGATCTTCTGTGTTTGTCCCATGCTTTCTTGAATTCAGATATTGTCCTCCACTGGGAGACTATTCCACGCATCTACCACTCTTTCCGTAAAGAAATATTTCAGCATATTACTTCTGAGTCTATCCCCTTTCACTCTTATCCTATGTCCCCTTGTTGCAGAGCTTACTTTCAATTCAAAGAGGCTCTCGTCCTATGCATTTATGCCATGGAGAAATTTAAACACTGGCATATCTTAAGTTCTTATGTTCTTAAGATTGTCTTGGCGATCTTGCTGATGTGGGATTTGAATGATCAAGGGTTTTTCCAAGGTTTTTGAATTATGCAAACCATGCAAATGCCACTCAGCGTGATGTTCAGTGGCTACTAACTGGTTAGCACCGGGGCATTCTGGGATGGCGCCCGGCCATAATCGGGCAGCAGAGATATTGAGCCGCTGCCTGGTTATGGCTGCACAATTTAAGTCAGATGAAGCAAAGACTGGCCTAACTTTCGTCACAGAAGCTAACTAGGTCGTAGCTGAATATTGCAAATCCAGGCAAGTGGGATATTCAGCGCTGGGCTGAATATGATCCCGGCACTAAATATCTGGGGCCATGGCTGGCCACAGCCACTGAATATCGGGCCCTATGAGTATAGTATGCACATGCAAATGAGAACCCAGTGGGTTGAATTATAATGAGTAGATATAAATAAATAAAAATGGACCATGAGGAATAGGGATCTGGCTTATATGCTAGGTTTCATAGGAGAAAGGTCTGCCAAAATTTTTCTTTTTATGTTTAAATTGTCATAATATTGTGAAGGGACTCAAAGAATTTTGGGGATTTTTGAGTTTAAGCTCCATTGTGGAAACAATCCAGCTACTTGAATTTTAGAAAGCAATTGAAAGCCTTTGCATTTATTGAAGCTTTCAATGGCTAAAACCTGGTAGACCTGAGGCGTTCTTTTCATGCAGTTTCTGGTTTGTCTTTGACTCCTCTCTCTCCTTCTCCACACACATCCATCTGAAAGCTAAAACCTGCTGTTTCTTTCTCTATAACATCAACAAAATCCGTCCATTCCTTAATGAACACACTACTAAGACACTTATCTACTCCTTAATCACCTCCCGTCTTGACTCTTGAAACCTACTCCTTGCTGGTCGCCCACTGAATCATCTCTCTCCCCTTCAATTTGTTCAACACTCTGCTGCGTAGCTCATCTTCCACCACTATCATCATGCCCATATTACCCCTCTTCTCAAGTCACTTCACTGGCTCCCTATCCATTTCCATATCCAGTTCAAACTTCTCCTGCTGACCTATAAGTGCATTCACTCTGCAGCACCTCACTACCTTTCCTCTCTTATCTCTCTCTACACCTCCCCCTCGGGAACTCTGCTCTTCTGGCAAATTGCTTCTATCTGTGCCCTTGTCTTCTATTGCCAACTCCAGACTTCGCTTCTTTCACCTTGCTGCACCTTATGCCCGGAACAAACAACCCGAGTCTGTCCATCAGGCGCCTTCTCTGGCCCTTTTCAAATCCAGGCTGAAAACTCACCTCTTCGCTGCTGCTTTTGGATCTTGACTCACCTGATCTCCTTTGTGTTTCCTTACCATTCCCCCTAGATGTATCCCATGTCTACAGCTACTGTGTTGTCTGTCTCGACTAGACTGTAAGTTCTGATGAGCAGGGACCGTCTTTTACATGTGTATGTGCAGCGCTGCGTATGTCTTGTAGCACTATACAAATGCTCAGTAGTAGCCTGGTTGGAGTGCTGCTGTTTGTTTTGTGGCTGGAATAATTTTAGTTTTATGCTGTGCTTTAATTTGAATGTTTTTATTGTAATATGTCTGATACTAGGGCAGATTATCAATGAAATGAAATGTTTCCCCAAAGCAATGCATTTGAACATTTCCCCCAAAATCTGGCACAACAGTACCAAGCCAACAAGTACAAGCTCTACCCAAACTCCTCTAACAGATGGGGCTTTATCCATGCCTTACCACTAAAGTCTGAAATAATCCAAAATGTTACTGAACTATTGAAACTCTTGTCCAAACTCCCAGCCCCACCTTGCTCATTGATGTTAGGGTTATAAATACTGTAGGACTAACATTTTAATGATTTATCCCCCTATTTTTGAGAGTTATGCTCATAAACGTGCCTCTTTGAAAATTTACTTGGGCTGAGTGCCTAAGGGGGATGTTTACTAAAAACCGGAAATGTGCGCGGCGCAAAATAGCGCACGGAAACGCAGCACTGAAACGCCAATAAACGCGCTTAAATGCCCCGCACACGTGCGTGTCACCCCCGCAAAGGTGCGCGGCACACTAACGGGCCCCGTACAAGTACGGGCCCGCAAATGTCCGATAGAGGCGTGGAAAGGCCTACCGAGGGCGGAGGAAGGCCCCGGAGGGGCGGAGAGACGGGGTCAATGGGCGGGGAAGGGGAGGGGAGAGGCCCCTCGCACAGTTGCGGGGCCGAATTTACAAGTAAAAAATAGCTGGAGGGCATTTAAAGGGAAGAGAAACCATTTCCGTCAGCAATGTATAGCAAAACCGGGGAAACCTGAAAAACGTCAGCAGTGTGATACCTGTGCACAGCACAAAAGTGCAATTAAAAGTTGAAAATGATCACAGGAAAAATATAAAAAATAGTAACCCAGCTCCGGAACAGTTGTAGTAATGGCCTAAATCTAAAAACACACCCAGGAAATCTCCAAAAAAAAGAAATTAATCATGGAAAGGTGTACGGAGCGGAGACTCTTCCAAAAAACATTTTCCCTTTTTTGTAGCTTTCCTGGGAGTGTCTCGAATGTTTGTTCATTAATATCACTGTTGCCCATGTTGGTTATATTTTATCGTCCCTTTCCGTGGTCATGTCTGGGTATTATTTGCACGTTTGTCACCGGACAGGGTGAAGGAGCCCACAGTAAAAATGTGCAGAGCAGGGTGTGGGACCCCATCCTGCAAGGTTTATCATCTCCAGGTACTGCACTATCTCTGTGGCCACAGAGTGGTGCAGTGGACAGAGCCAGTACCTGTAAGACCAGGTCACAGGTTCAAATCCCATCTGGAGCTCATGCCAGCCTAGTCCCAAAATCTTACCCACCACCAAACAGAGATATGAAAGACACCCCTTTATTGCAGAGAACATAAGCATGTTGCAAACACCCATTTTTTACCCTACACCGCACACACACCAGAACAATGGGCATCACCCACATCCGAGTCACCCAAATGCAGTCCTGGAGTGGCTCCACTCAATCAGGCCATATGCTTATGCTAAGATAAGGACATGCTAGCATGTTGGCGGAACTGTACAGATGGTGGAGGGGGAAGTGCCTGCTAGCCACAGAAGACAGTGGCCAAGCCATGTGTAGGCTGGTACCGTCCACTGCAAGACAGGCCCTGATGGATGTACAGTCATGGACCTTCCAGGGAACACAGCCAACCTGTGGCTACACAGTGGTGCAGTGCACACAGACACTGTATGCAAGTGCAGTAGGTCACAGGTTCAAAGCTCAGCTGTTGCACCTACCAACTCAGTTCACATATTTTAACCACCACCAAACACAGATAGTGAAGAACCCCCTTTATTGCAGAGAACATAAGCGTGTCTCAAACACCCATAATTTACCCCACACCGCACACACCCCATTACAATGGGCATTACCGACAGCCGAGTCGCACAAATGCAGTCCTGGAGTGGCACAACCCCATCAGCTCACATGTTTGCCAAGCCAGCATGTTGGCGGAAGGGTACAAGTGGTGGTGTGGCCAGCGGCTGCCAGCCACAGCATACATTTGCCTAGCCAGGTGCAGGCTGGCACCGTCCACTGTAACAGAAAGGCCCTGTCGGATGTACAGTCATAGACGTCCCAGGGAACTCAGCCAATCTGTGGATACACAGTGGTGCAGTGCACACAGACAGTGTATGAACAAACAGAAGGTCACAGGTTCAAAGCTCAGCTGGGGCTATTGCCAATCCTGACCACATATTTTTCCCACAACTAAACCGTGGTAGTAAGCACAAACCTTTAAGGCTGAGGACATAGGCATTGGTAAAACCCCTAACATTTACCATCCCAAGCACAGACACCATGAACAGGGGCACCACCTAGAGCAGAGTATCCCAAATGCAGTCCTGGAGGACCACACACCAGTCAGGTTCCATGCTGCCTCTAATACAAATGACTGTGCTGCATATCTATGCACCACCCCCATGTCATGCAGATGTAGCACATGCATATCCATGAGGGACAGCATAAAACCAGAACAGTGTTTGCCACACCATGACATGATGTGGGAAGGCCTGATGAAAAGCACCAGCCAACAGGCCCTGACACACCCACACCCACAGGCCACATTGGACAATGCATCCTGGAAAGGCAGAACAGTGGGCCCTGCCTGTAACCCCCAATAGTAGCAGTTGCATACCTTAGCAATGCCACCCTACACCTGGGGATATGGTACACAGCTATCTGATGTTTCCATTGAACACAGTGAAATATGGATGTATATGCTCAGCACATTTTGCCCATTGAGCACCACCATAACAATCATTCAGATGTGGGTTTATAGTGCAGCAGGTCTGTTGTCTGACAGTGTGTACATCCCGGGTGAGTGACCCCCAACAGTCATGTGTAACATATCCATGCCTGGAGTGTTCCCAGGACTGGTGTGTTGGCCAGGGCTGCTTAACCTCTCGATTGTACCACACAAGACGACCAACCTGGGTAATGGTCACAGCAATGTGAAACATCAACATACACTCACAAGAAAGGCAGGGCAAAAATATATGCATGTTGGAAGGGTTCCCGGCTCATGCAGCATAAAACGTGAATGATCCCACATTGATGTAGGAGAGAGCAGGTTTCCCCACACCAATGGGCATTTCCCCTATGGCATGCACATGTTGCACAACAGCATGTTTGAGTTGGGGGGAAGTGTGGAGGACTGGGTAGTCACCCCAAACCCAGAATGCACAGCATAGGTAGTTGCGTACATGCACAGTGGATGTTCAAAAACTGTGTGGCCCCAGCACCAGCAGCAGAAGGGCCTGCAGCATGTTTGCAGAGGTTTACTGGTATCAGAGGGGGGCAGTGGCAGGTGGCCAGAGAAGACGGAGCCAGAGCCCCTGACACGTGGGTGCAGTGGACCACAACAGAAAGGCCCGCTATGACAAACAGACATGCTATCTCCAGGGTCTACATTGACTCTGTGTCCGCAGTGTGGTGCAGGGAACACAGCCAGTGTGTTGGGAAGGCAAAGATAACAAGTTCAACTCCCAGCTGGGGCCACCGGCAACACAGTGCACATATTTTACCCACCAGTAAACCATGATACGGAATAAAAACACCACTTGCAGAGAACAAAAGCATGTTCCGAGGATCTCTATTTTACCATAAGGAGCGCATACCCCTCAGAAATGTACAACACCTACAGCAGAGTACACACAATGCAGTACTGGAGGGCCACATGTCAGTTAGCTGTGATGCTGTCCCCAATATAAGCCCATGTCATCATGGTGGTGGACGCCTACTGCAAGCAGCCATGGACTCCCCCGGGAATGTACTGTTGCTGTGCTAAGACGGTGGTGCAGTACACATAGCAAGTGCCTCCAAAAGCAGAAGGCCCCAGGTTCAAATCTCAGCGGGGGCACCTGTCATCCCAGTCCCCATGTTTTTCCCATGCACGAAACCTGTTAGTAAAGACTGGAATTCCCCTGCTGAGGACATAAGCGTCGGTCAAGATAACATATTTTACAATAAACAGCACACACCACATAAACATATGCCTCACCCACAGCAGAGTCCCCCAAATGCAGCCATGCAGGGTCACAAATCACTCAGGTTCGCTGATGTATCCAATAAAGATGCGTGTGCTGCAAGTTAAGTGAACACCACCATGGTATGCATCTGTATCAGTGGCATATTCATCACGGACATCATGAAAACCTGACCAGTGTTTGCACCACATTGACTGGAGTTGTGAACATCTGCCCTAGAGCAGTGACCAACAGGGGCAGAAACACCTGCACCTGCAGGCCCCATTATCCGAAGACCAATGCAGCGGCAGGATGTCGGGCCCTGTGTGCCCCTCAAAAAACTAGCATGTGCAGACATTACCAATCCCACACTACACATGGGGATACGTCACACATATATCAGAAGCCTGGTATGAGCAGTGAGTGATAGAAATGCCTATGCCAAGCACAAGCAGATCATCGAGCTGTAACATACCAACGTCTCTGATGTATGTACAATGTGTGTTAGGTCATGTCCCCTCCAGATACTAGCAGCCTGGAACATCTCTCCAAAAGTGCACCCCAACGTTGCCATGCCCGCACTGTGCCCATTACTGTTGCGTTGGTCAGGGCTCCCAAATAACACTACATCTGCTCAATGCTGTCCTAGGTGTGGGGAGTGTGTGTCTGTCTATCCAGTGTGTGCTGGCTGCCAACACCTCCCACAGCCCACACTGATAGCACCGTTGCCAGTATTGGCCTGCAAATGTGCATAATGAGGAGCAAAGTACTCTGGGTATAGAACAGACAGGGCGGCAGGAGCAGGATGCAGCTACAGAGGGCAAATGTGCATGCCGAGGACCATGTTGTGCCTTGCCATCACCTCCACAGACATGGTGTCCATAGCATGCCCTGTGTGGAGGTCACCCTCACCCCGAACGATCAGTGACCACAGCATGGCTAGGTTCCAACATATTGCCATACAGTAGTTCTCTCATGTGATGTTTATGGTTCCTGTATATATGGGGCCCAATCACTGAATCAACTGCGTGGTGGTTGTGCTCACATCCCAGTTATGGGTGCACAGAGTTTCCCTGGTAGCATGCACCATGGATTGCCAAGCGGCCTGTCTGCAGTTACCATGTGTCTGGCTGGAACACCTTGCAGGGTCAGTAGCTGGGCACACACTGTGCCTTCTGCTGCAAAATGTCAGATGGTGTTGGGTGAGCTGGGTGGCTCTGGCTCTACTGTCTGTCTGCCTGATCTAGAAATATGGATATGTTCTAAATTGCAGAGAGTAACCTGTAGGTTTTCTGTACCACAGCCGGAATGAGTCTGCTATAATATTGGGGAAACTGTGTTCCACAGAGAAGGTTAGGTGGTCAGACACACTCCGCCTATGTGCCCAGAAATCTCCCACACCCCCACACCCCCTTCACACATATCATGAAAGGCAGGGCACCCACACAGGATATGCACCCTTCGGTGAGCATTGTAGCCCACAAGGCCCAGATGGGTCTGGGAGATACAGATGCTTTAAAGAGGACTGTAGGTGTGTCCGATGTGTCAACCTATCAGACATCATCAGACAAGCTGATATGATGTATAGGCCATCTCAGCCAGGACAGGTGCTGTGTGTCTCACCTCACACTCAGGGTGAGCACAAGCCACACACACTGTGATGGTCTGTACCCACTCTGTACCTGCAACACAGAAGGTCAGTGCCCAAAACTAGGCCTAGGTGCTGTGGGGTTGCACACCCTATCGTTGGACCATCATTAGACTGCTGCTTTGCATGTGCAGTGCATCATGGGTGTGAGTGGATCGACCCTACCCTGTTAACTGCAGCACAAAGTCTGCATAGGTTATATTGCAGACAGCCAGATGTCTCATCACAGCCACAGAGCTGTAGTCCACTGGTGACTGCAATGCCTCAGAAGCAAAAGGTTGGTGGTTCAAATCCAAAGTGTGGTTGTACAAGCAAAGTATTTTATATATTGACATTGGCCCATAGACTCCGCCAGTCAGCAGCAGTGCGGGTAAAATTGCAGAAAATTAACATACATTGAACAAGGTATTGTCACATTGAGCAATTATTTTTCAAGGTTCATGGGGGCTGTCAGGCCTGGAATGTGTGTAATGTCCTGTAGTACTGTCAACTTAAACACCATCACAGTGCATTAACCCAAGTCCACCCTATAAGGTGGCCTGTGGAGCACCTGCTGCTGACAGCACTGTGAGGATTTCCAAACATCCACCAGTAGTTTACAGTCATGGACCTGTCATTGGCTGCACTCACCAATAATCCCACTCTGTATGGAAGTACACAACCTCTGGCTCCACATGCAGCAAGGTTAGGTGTGGGCCACAGCTCGATTGCTAAGAACAGATGCCTGGCTGGCTAAAGAGGCAATCCTGCAGACTGTGTGTTGTCGTTACCAGGGGTGCGGTGCTCCATTAGTGAGAATGGTGTACGACACATGATGTATGCAGCAGTGTGAGTGTCTTGCCACCAGCAGCACCTCTGTAATGTAGAAAGGGTTCTGGGGCAAGTAATAATGTTGCAAAGTATGAAAATATATGCCGTGTGCAGCATAGATGTACATGGAAAGCACCATGGCCAATGGTGTAACAAAGTATGATAATGTGTGCTGCCTGAGACAGGCACTCCAGAGCGCAAATGGAAGATGTAACCCATGATGCCTGGTTAAGCAGTCAATGTATCAACCATTGCGCTAGATATCAGCCACCAGGATTGTATGCCAGCACACATACCAAAGGTTAATGTGCAGTGTGGTGACATGCTGACCACATCGCCCCCTAATGTCCAACACACAACCTAATTTGCGTGTGTAATGCTCATATATGAACCCCCGCCAAACCCCTATGGCAACCACCACATCATTGCTGTCTGTACATGGTGATACACCACAGAACATAGCCCACTAACACACATAACCCCATATCACCAGGTTGCTTGACCCCTGACGCTGATGGTCTGTCTGCACCCATTGCTATCAGTGTCAGAGCACTACCTGCTATGTGACACACATAGCACACCTCATCTGACAATGCCCCAGGAATCAGTGGATATGTGTCCAGAGGTTCAAGACCACACTGTGTGAACAAGGGTAATCCACAATAATTAACATTTGTTATAGGGACATGAGAGACACCTCGTAGTTATGTGAGTATGCTGAGAACATGACACATATTTGTAGTAAAAACATAACCAATGTGTATGAATGCTGCGTGCCGGTAATAATTGCACTTTTCTGCCACGCAGCAATGCGGAGCGCACGGGCAAGCATGGATTATTCGCGCAGCCATGCGGAGCACACGTGCGTGATCCGATACGCGCAAATGCGGAAGTTGCATCGTTAGCGTTCGCGCGTCTACACGCCCAGAAAACAAAATGGCGTCCCGAAGCAGGAAGCCCGCCTTCAGCCAGCGTGAGCTGTACCACCTGGCCTCCCTTATTGGACCAAAGCAGAAAAGGCTTTTCCCAGGGCCCTCCAGGCGGAGAAACATGGGGAAGGTCCTGAGGGCCTGGGAGAGGGTGACCAGGCGTTTCAACCGTGAGGCAGACCACCCACGTGAGGTAAGTGAATGGCCACAGGTCACAACAAACATATACACAGACAGGGTTGATGTCAGCTGTCCATGCTGTTGTGTGTAAGTAGTCTAGATAAATAAAGTGTAGCAGGTGAACCACATGCCATCTGCATTGTGTATCACATCTGAGTGGTTGGCCATGTAACCAGGTGGTGATGGATGTGGTCACAGAGGGCATGATGCTCCCCTGGCGTCATGACAGCTTCTGGTGTTGATGTAGTACAGCCCACTGTAACACAGCTAGGCCATGCATCTGCCTAAGGAGCGTCTAGAAACATCATGTGGTGATGGCGGTATCTGCATCTGGAGGGTAACACATAGGGGCAACCATCAGGGGTCGTGGAACGTTCAGCACATGGGCCCTCAGCCACACAGCTGCTCTGGGGTTGTTTCCAAATGTTGTATAATACATCCCCCTCTCCTCAGGGGCCCAGAGAGCCCCTCAAAGTGTGCCCCGGTCACCCTGGAGATATGGTTGTGTGTCCTAATGCAGTTTGAAGCATCCTCCCTACCTCCAGGGGTCCAGAGAGCCCATCCAAGTGGGTTCTCTATCACCCTGGAGATATGGTTGTGTGCCCTAATGCAGTTTGAAGCCTTCCCCCTACCTCCAGGAGTTCAGAGGGCACATCCAAGTGGGTTCTCTATCACCCTGGAGATATGGTTGTGTGCCCTAATGCAGTTTGAAGCCTTCCCCCTACCTCCAGGAGTTCAGAGAGCACATCCAAGTGGGTTCTCTATCACCCTGGAGATATGGTTGTGTGTCCTAATGCAGTTTGAAGCATCCTCCCTACCTCCAGGGGTCCAGAGAGCCCATCCAAGTGGGTTCTCTGTCACCCTGGAGATATGGTTGTGTGCCCTAATGCAGTTTGAAGCCTTCCCCCTACCTCCAGGAGTTCAGAGAGCCCAACCAAGTGGCTTCTCTATCACCCTGGAGATATGGTTGTGTGTCCCAATGTAGTATGAAGCATACCCCCTACCTCCAGGAGTTCAGAGAGCCCATCCAAGTGGGTTCTCTATCACCCTGGAGATATGGTTGTGTGTCCTAATGCAGTTTGAAGCATCCTTCCTACCTCCAGGGGTCCAGAGAGCCCATCCAAGTGGGTTCTCTGTCACCCTGGAGATATGGTTGTGTGTCCTAATGTAGTTTGAAGCATACCCCCTACCTCCAGGAGTTCAGAGAGCCCATCCAAGTGGGTTCTCTATCACCCTGGGGATATAGTTGTGTGTCCTAATGCAGTTTGAAGCATCCTCCCTACCTCCAAGGGTCCAGAGAGCCCATCCAAGTGGGTTCTCTATCACCCTGGAGATATGGTTGTGAGTCCTAATGCAGTTTGAAGCATTCTCCCTACCTCCAGGGGTCCAGAGAGCCTATCCAAGTGGGTTCTCTATCACCCTGGAGATATGGTTGTGTGTCTTAATGTAGTTTGAAGCATACCCCCTACCTCCAGGAGTTCAGAGAGCCCATCCAAGTGGGTTCTCTGTCACCATGGGGATATGGTTGTGTGTCCTAATGTAGTTTGAAGCATACCCCCTACCTCCAGGAGTTCAGAGAGCCCATCCAAGTGGGTTCTCTATCACCCTGGAGATATGGTTGTGTGTCCTAATGCAGTTTGAAGCATCCTCCCTACCTCCAGGGGTCCAGAGAGCCCATCCAAGTGGCTTCTCTATCACCCTGGAGATATGGTTGTGTGTCCTAATGCAGTTTGAAGCATTCTCCCTACCTCCAGGGGTCCAGAGAGCCCATCCAAGTGGGTTCTCTATCACCCTGGAGATATGGTTGTGTGTCCTAATGCAGTTTGAAGCATCCTCCCTACCTCCAGGGGTCCAGAGAGCCCATCCAAGTGGGTTCTCTGTCACCCTGGAGATATGGTTGTGTGTCCTAATGTAGTTTGAAGCATACCCCCTACCTCCAGGAGTTCAGAGAGCCCATCCAAGTGGGTTCTCTATCACCCTGGAGATATGGTTGTGTGTCCTAATGCAGTTTGAAGCATCCTCCCTACCTCCAGGGGTCCAGAGAGCCCATCCAAGTGGGTTCTCTGTCACCCTGGAGATATGGTTGTGTGCCCTAATGCAGTTTGAAGCCTTCCCCCTACCTCCAGGAGTTCAGAGAGCACATCCAAGTGGGTTCTCTATCACCCTGGAGATATGGTTGTGTGTCCTAATGCAGTTTGAAGCATCCTCCCTACCTCCAGGGGTCCAGAGAGCCCCTCCAAGTGGGTTCTCTGTCACCCTGGAGATATGGTTCTGTGCCCTAATGCAGTTTGAAGCCTTCCCCCTACCTCCAGGAGTTCAGAGAGCCCAACTAAGTGGCTTCTCTATCACCCTGGAGATATGGTTGTGTGTCCTAATGTAGTATGAAGCATACCCCCTACCTCCAGGAGTTCAGAGAGCCCATCCAAGTGGGTTCTCTATCACCCTGGAGATATGGTTGTGTGTCCTAATGCAGTTTGAAGCATCCTCCCTACCTCCAGGGGTCCAGAGAGCCCATCCAAGTGGGTTCTCTGTCACCCTGGAGATATGGTTGTGTGTCCTAATGTAGTTTGAAGCATACCCCCTACCTCCAGGAGTTCAGAGAGCCCATCCAAGTGGGTTCTCTATCACCCTGGAGATATGGTTGTGTGTCCTAATGCAGTTTGAAGCATCCTCCCTACCTCCAGGGGTCCAGAGAGCCCATCCAAGTGGGTTCTCTATCACCCTGGAGATATGGTTGTGTGTCCTAATGCAGTTTGAAGCATCCTCCCTACCTCCAGGGGTCCAGAGAGCCCATACAAGTGGGTTCTCTATCACTCTGGAGATATGGTTGTGTGTCTTAATGCAGTTTGAAGCATCCTCCCTACCTCCAGGGGTCCAGAGAGCCCATCCAAGTGGGTTCTCTGTCACCCTGGAGATATGGTTTTGTGTCCTAATGTAGTTTGAAGCATACCCCCTACCTCCAGGAGTTCAGAGAGCCCATCCAAGTGGGTTCTCTGTCACCCTGGAGATATGGTTGTGTGTCCTAATGTAGTTTGAAGCATACCCCCTACCTCCAGGAGTTCAGAGAGCCCATCCAAGTGGGTTCTCTATCACCCTGGAGATATGGTTGTGTGTCCTAATGCAGTTTGAAGCATCCTCCCTACCTCCAGGGGTCCAGAGAGCCCATCCAAGTGGTTTCTCTATCACCCTGGAGATATGGTTGTGTGTCCTAATGCAGTTTGAAGCATTCTCCCTACCTCCAGGGGTCCAGAGAGCCCAACCAAGTGGGTTCTCTATCACCCTGGAGATATGGTTGTGTGTCCTAATGCAGTTTGAAGCATCCTCCCTACCTCCAGGGGTCCAGAGAGCCCATCCAAGTGGGTTCTCTGTCACCCTGGAGATATGGTTGTGTGTCCTAATGTAGTTTGAAGCATACCCCCTACCTCCAGGAGTTCAGAGAGCCCATCCAAGTGGGTTCTCTATCACCCTGGAGATATGGTTGTGTGTCCTAATGCAGTTTGAAGCATCCTCCCTACCTCCAGGGGTCCAGAGAGCCCATCCAAGTGGGCTCTGTGTCACCCTGGAGATATGTTTGGTTGTGCCAGTGTTGCCTAATACATCCACCAATCCCCAGTTGTCTGCCAAGCCCATCAGAGTGTGCCATAGTCACCCTGGTGATATGGTGCAGTGTGAGGATGGCGTTCAGTCAATCATCCGTACCTCATGCAGTCCTGATACATGCATATGGCGTCCAGGGTGTCACCATGGTGCAATGCTGTATCTTGCTGATGACGTGCCCTAGGACACCCAAGATCCTGGTGGCTGAGAGCTGATTGTAACGGAGGGTATGTCAGTTAGATCTGTCACATAGGGTATAGTGGTCTGGTTGCACCTCACACTCAGTCTATGGGGCACATAGCCCAGCACACACACTGTAGATGTATGGAGATGATACGGTAGATGCAGATATGGATGTGCGTCAGCAAAAACCCTCACACAGTAGCCGCGAGATGGAGGTCCAAAGCCCTGCAAGAGGGACATGTCCACAGCTATGTATGCAGAGTCAGGTCGCACATCCCCACAGCCCCCAGGCACAATGCCCCTTTCTGTAGATGTACCGCACAGATGCCCTTGAGGGGTTGCATACACCCATTCAGGTTGCACACAACAGCCTATAATGCACACATGTACAGGGGCGGAAAAAGCACATACCCGTGTAATGTGTCCTTGCCCGTAGTGTGTGCAGTCACATCTCATATAACCCTCAAGGACACAGGTCAGAGGAACATAACAACACCCGATAGGCCGGAATGTGACAGATGCATGTCCACCATGACCAGTATGCTGTGTCCAACAGTTGCCAAGGTAGGTCTGACGTAGCTATTAGTAGCTCTACGACATACAGGACACACAACTCATGTAGTGGTTCAAGTAATGACATCCATGGCCTTGTAGAAATCCACGTGTCATGGACCTGTCCCCTGCCAAGGTGCATAGGGCAAACCACTCAATGTCACATGTATGGTAAAACAAACATGTTCGCTGGTATATCCGATTGCCAGTACGTTTGGATTGCATGACATGTGTAGATAATGTGACCACACATGTATCTCAAGTAATACCTACAGGGTTAAAGGGCTCAGCATGGACATCCACATTGCCCAACCAAATGTGGCATGGCAATGCCATGTCTGTCAAGGGTGCCAAAGGGAAACGGTCCCGTGCGTTCAGGGAGATACGCACAATGCACATAGGTGTCACTGCACACATGGCCACACCCACATTTAGGCATGTATGTGGCACTGGGGACAGATAATCACCTGGAACAAGCATGAATGACTTGACCCATTTTTGTCTGTGATGCAGTGTTTAAGTCAGCATGTGACCGCTCCCCACCATCCAGTATAAAAGCATATGGGAGTACCCCACAGCTCCTGTGGTCTGCCCTGATGCAAACCCCAACTGCTGCTCCCCAGTTCATCATTTACTACCAAACTGCCATCTCTGTGTCCCTGTAAGTGCAATACACCTCCATGTTAGAGCCACCCCTGTGTGTGTGTCTGCCGAGGTCCCCACTAATGGCGACACTGGTGTATCTGAACCCCCATCACTAGTAGCTGTGTGGACATGATCCAAAAACAATACCAGGGGAACATTGAGAATGACCTTATCACGTCCCTCCACTATGTATGCATAGGCCCAAAACACACCACCAGCACGGAAAACACACCATGTGCCAGAGGACAAGAGCCAAGAGTGACAATCACTCCATGGTCACTGTCAGCCTTGCCTAGTGTGCTGAATGCCAAGGGCCCACATGTGCCCTGTCACCATGATTGGCCAGTGGGATGGCATCCAGGGGTGGTGGCTGAACCGAGCAGCCAAGCCCAGCGCCCCCCCCCCATGTGGCTGTGGTGGTAGCCATGTCCCCTGTGGAGCGCCATGTGTCCTGTGGATCACATCTATACCAACATACTGTGGCATGGTCCCAAAGGGCCACAAACCCCACAACATCGGGATGCCCCGGCAGTGGCACTGAGAAATGCACTCTGTCCAAACAGCCCTGGTGTTACCACCAGGCCCAAAAAAGCGAGTCAGTAACCACAAAAACGGTGGGGAGTCGGGACATGCGTCATAACCCCTCGTGCCGTGCATTGGGGCATGGGATGTGTCCGTTACAACTACACAGGCATAGCAGGTGTCACTAGCACACAGAATGCTGGGCCAAAGACGCAGGCCTGCAGCCATCCTTGGCACACCAGGGCACCTGACACCACCCCAGGCCACACTCATCGTGTCATTGCCACACACAAATGTTAGGGGCACAGCATGGGCATATGTACCATCAGTGCAGATGGTTAGTGTGTGGGACCCATCGGTACCACGTCACCTCTGGTACTACGCACCTGTGTTCCAGAACCGCACTCTGCCGCAACCCCCAGGGACAATATACATCCAATCCACCGAGGTGCCTAGTGAATGTGACAGCTCAGAGTATATCAATGTAAATTGCAAGGGGGTGCCTGCATGTCCCAAAAGGTAAATGGTCTCGCCCTAAGATCAGACCCACCAGGGGCTGCCATGACCTGTGGCCATGCTCCACTCAGTTGCAGTCACAACTGAGGTACAACACAGGACACATGAGGCAGACAATCATCAATATCCACAGACGCCAAGGGAGGGTGCCACCCTGCCAGGACATCAAAACATACAGGATACCCCCCTGAACAGGATGGGATACACCTCCCAACAACACCCCACATGCCACATAGCGAGATAATAACTATGCAGCGTTAGACGTTGCCTGCGTTGCCAAATGGAAAGCCCCCTGAGCACCCCATTGTGGTGTAGTCAGTTATGCTCAGAACACAATGTCACAGCTGACATGTCGTCAGACACTCTGTTAGGGGCGTATGAACAGTGATGCCTCGGTTGCCGTGTGTGCCATGCATCCCTGCTGTCACCCAGGATACTGTCCAAAACAATTTTCGCAGGGGATGGAGTGGATGGAGTTTGCAGAACATTTAGAACACCTAGATGCGCCCCTCCCATATGACAGGGGGAAGGTATAGGTAGCGCCTGTCAGGCATGCTTGTTGCGAGGGCAAATGATGCCAACAGGGTATCATTGGACTGGTGTGGGGACATAGGCTGAGTCCCTGCCCCTGCCATTGTGTCATGGACACGTGTGTGCCAGATGCTGCCTAAATGGACAAGCCTGTCACACGATATTGTGTGATACACCCACTGTATGTTTGTCTAACTGTCACGGACAAGGTGCCAGCAAGGATCCATAAGGTGGATGCTGACAGGCCCGTCCTGGCCAGGGGGGCCGAACACTACTGCACAGCAACTGGAAGCCCATCAATGACTACACACTGTGCAGCACAAACGTATGCCATCAGTCATATGCCCATCATGGACCACCCCCAGCTCAACCTGATAGAACTGTAAATGTCCCACAAAACACCACATCTGGGAGACACCCAGCCGTAGCTGGTCCAGCAGCAACAGCACCCAGAGGACCTCAAAGCACCTGGTGAGGTACATCCCCCCCCCCTGCAAACCACGGAAACATATGTGGAACATTTCATGAACTCCATGTCCCCGCATGCTTGTGTGGTGCGACAAACCATAGGAGGCCTGGACACTGTCAACCATGGGAGGTGGCCCAGGCGAACCCCCCAAACACCCCCACCCCTCACAACACAACGTAGGGACATTTCCCAGAAAATGACCCCAGCAGGCTCTCTGGGAAATGTGCAACCTAGCTCACAAGGGGTACAAGTGGGGGCACCTCAACAGGTGGGTTGTGTGTTACACAGCCCCTATCTGCGCCTAACTGAGACCACAGGAGGGCACAGACACATCTGGGACTGCACAGGACTGGGCAGGGCTATCCCCCTGAGAGATGTACATATGTCACAACATGCCAATGGTATCGCCATACCCCCACAGGCCTCACTAACCCCCCTCCACAGATCAGAAGGATGCCTACAACCATGTGCACAGCCACCAATCAGCACGTATGTCCCCAGTGTATCCGCTATCAGGGGGAGGCCATCTCATCCCACATCTCACACCCTGGGCCCAGACACAGCACACACAGTATGCACAGGGTGCATGGCTGTGGGAGCTGCCTATCTGGGTGGCAGGGGGACTTGTGTATAACCACACCTGGACGTGCAGCCCATCTGTACAGGGCCCTCGACAGAGGTCCTGTCTGCTCCCCCTCCCACACACCAGGTGCATGCCAAGATGTATGTTGTCCCAGAGATATCATGGGAGATGACACACACCCCCACCCAATTGCTCTTGGTCACACGAGCAAGACAAGGTCGCAGACTGGCAACAACACATCAGCTGCAGCCTTGCCATCCTTGCATTGTGCAAATGTGAACATGGGCACTGCAAGTAACTCACCTCTCTGACCAATAAATGCACCAGCAGGTGGGGCACATGGATGCCTCCTGGGCCCCATGCTATTTTGTCTGTGTGAATGGCATCTGACGAGCAGCTACATGGTGGCCTGATGGGAACATCACGGGCCAGTAACGCTCAGCTGGAGGCCCACATAGGGATGCTATGTGTGATGACGATGATGTGAAACACCAATTACACACATGGCTGTCCCTGAGGCAACACCCATAGGGGGGGACCCAGATGCCTACTTTGTAGGTGAGCTGCCCCACAGGGGACACCCACTATGGGGTTCATACAGTGGCAATGGTGCCGAGTGGGTCACCACCATTGGTTACCATGTCCCACCTGTTCCAGGGGACATCAGACACACACACCTTGGACAGCTGCTGTCATTGCACAGCAGGGATCTGTCCTGCAATGAACACCATGTCCCCTAGGTGATCTGTCACCCCCCCTCATCCTCTCTGTCTCTGTGACGCCCCACCTGTCCCCACTCGTCCCCACCTCTGTCTCTCACTGTCCCTCCCACCATTCCACCGTTGTGTTGTGGTGTGGTGGGGATATGGGGGGGGGGGGCAGCATGCATTCACCTTGTGATGCTGTTGAGTGCTGCCCTACATGACAATGCAGGTGGATGAAAGCCAGGCTCAGTTGATACCGCTGTGACACCTATGTGCTAACCTATTCCCACATTTTGAAGGGATTGACTGCTGGAGGTGTGTTACTATGCTCTATATGCCACAAACAGCAGGGGTGGGGGACCAGCAAGATGCGGGCCACACAAGGCATAGTCTTGTCTCCCATAGCCCCAGTGACAGGTGTTATGTGTTGACACCAGACTACGTTTTCATATCCACAGGTGGAGGAACTGAGGAAGAAGGGGCGCGAACTCCAACAGTACCACCCCGAGTTCCTGGCACGTGCCAGCAGAGAGCGGGAGCCCCACCACGATGGTGAGTATTGGAAGGGCCAAGCCACAGGTTCAGGTGGGCCATTGGACCACCAGCCTGTGTATTGCCTGTATCTTCACATTCTGTATGTGTCACACATGGACGTGCCCTGATGTATGTCATCCTTCACAGACAGTGATGCCAGCGACGAGGCCCCACACACCTCTGCCTACTGTCTCCGCAGGCCCACCACCCGGCGCGCAGCAGAGGAGGAGGACCCCTTGGGGATGTGGCAGCAGCCGGAGCAGCAGGATCTAGCCCAAGAGAGGGTGGAGGTGGTGGTGTTGTCCTCCAGTGATGTGGGGGAGGAGGATGTAGATTTCACCACCCATACCCCTAACCAGGGGGAGCAAGAAGATGGCACAATGGGAGGTGCAGGGGAGAGGGGCACCGGGGGTGGGGGTATGGGCAGGGAGGGGGGAGTGGGGGTGATTGCCTGGGCAGGGAGGGTGGAGGGGGGTGTGGAAGGAGGGGGGAGGGGTGGGAGGTGGGTGGAGGGGAACACATCCCAGCACAGGGCCAAGGGGGCACCAGTCAGACACTGCAGGCATCGGCACGGCACGGGCGTCAGCACGATCCTGCGCCATCCAGGGCCACTGGCACCCCTCATGCAGATGCCAGCACACAGACCACAGCCACTGTGTGTCTGTGTGCTGGCAGGTGTATCCTCGATGTGTTTGTGGCCCTAGATGATGTACGACGGGACATCCATGTCGTGTACCACGCGCTGCAGTGTCTGACTGGGGCTATTCGGCAGGTGGCCACTGATGCGGGAGCAATACATGACCAGAGGTTGGTGCAATCATGGAAGAGTCCTGAGGTTGATATACCCTTGGCTTCCCATTGGCCAATGATTGTGTTGCAGCAACAAAGGTTTGCGGAACCTGTCTGACTGACAGAGATTGGTAAGGCAAGGCCTGACTGTTCATCCTCTATCCTAATACGTATGCTGTGTGGGTACCTGCCTGCAGAGCTTATGACATAGGGAACATTAAGCTGTTGGGTAAGTGGGTTACAGTACAGGAACATTATAGTCTCTTCCCCATGTTTACATTAATGTTAACATAAAGGTCACATGACGTAATGTGAAATACACTTTGGAGGAACATTTCCGTATACTGCATTTGTGGTGACCGTTCCCCTTTGCCCCTACTCTGGCTAATATAGATTCCTTTACACCTGTTCCATGACACCATGAGGTGGGAGACATAAATCAGCATGTACATAGTATTACCCGGCCTGCCTTATCATTCCACCTTCACGGATACAACCCCAAACACAGGGCGCAACACACCTCAGACCCTCAAGGTTAGGGAGCTAGTGGTGGCACTGTGTGTATGTGTTGGACACCATAGGGTATGATGGGGTGGTGCACACAACCTCAGACACCAGCCTAGGTACATTCTGGGCCTGTGGAGATAATTATGTGTGTGCATTTGCAAATGTCACCTGTATACACATTGGTCATATCAGGGAGGTAATGAGATGTGATGGATATGCGTGACATACATACCTGCATGTGGATGTGCAGTATCCAGCATCGCAGGCAGCCCATAAGTGTACATGGGACCCAGGCGTTCGGCCAGCTGCTGCTCCAGGGGCGTCAGCATGGCTGGTAGGGGGCCCCCGCCACCTGTGCCCCTGGCATGGTGTTCCTCAGCACACATGTGCTGCCGTACACCTCTTTTGATATCGGAATATCTTTTTTTGAGGCTATCTATATCCCGCAGGGGGCCCCCCGCCTTGGCAACCCCTCGCCGGACCTCCTCCCACACCGCCTGACATCCTGCTGTGCCTGTCCGTGTGCTGTGGCGGCCGAACAAAACCTCATAGTTTTCGAGGACCATTGAGAGGAGGTTGTGGTTCTCTGCATCTGTGAATCTGGCTGCCCTCCTCCTCAGGGCCTCAGGCACAGGGACCCGCTTCCTCTTCCCGGTGTGCCTGCTGGGAGCAGGCTGGGCAGGTGCTGATGGCCCTGGCGCTGCCTCCACCTCCACAGGGCCCTCAGGTCCCGCAGGCCCTGCCACCTGTGGCACTGGAGGCACCACCTCACCCGCACGCACCCCAGACTCACCCTCCCGCACCCTCAGCCTCCCTCTCTCTATCCCTCTCTCTCTCTGTCCCTCCCTCCCTATCCCTATCCCTCTCTCTATCCCTCTGTGTCTCCCTCTCTCTCCCCCTCTCCCTCTGGCTCCGACTCTGCCTCTCCATCGCCCTCCTCCCACCTCTCTGCTCCCCACTCGCCTCCTCACCGCACCTCACCCCCTCTGCCCCTCCCACAACAAGCACTGGACAGACACAACAACCAGGACCCCAGCACAAAGCACACGACACAGGAACGGAACAGTAAACAACACAATACACAGACAAATTAACACACGAAACAACAGACTACAGATATGACTACTGATAAGACAACAGGAAACAAATGGCTACACAAATAACACAAAACAACCTCTCACTACACCACCTCTCAAAATAACCACCTCTCTCTAAACTCGCTCTCACTCCTCAAACAACCGTCAACGTTTACCTGGCGTTTAGGTGTATTTGTAGTTGTTTGGACGGCGCATACGTTGCGCATGCACCACTGTGCGACGGCGCTGCTTGTGCGTGGCGCCTATGTCGAATTGCGCATGGGCGTGCATTTTGCTCTCAGGTTGTGTGCACGATGCGCATGTGCAACTCTTAGCGCATGTGCATCATGATGTTGACGCAACGCATACGCCCATGCTTAATGAGCTGCACATGGGCTCCGCGCACAGACAAACGCACATGCGCCTCAATTGGCACATGCGCGTCGCACTCATACACACGCACACGTGCCAACAGTTGCACATGCGCGCCACGCACAGACAGACGCCCATGCGTAACGTCTTGCACATGCGCAAATTGATGCGCATGTGCACCGTGCACAAGCGGCGCTGTCGCACAACGTCGCATTTGCGCAGTATGGAAATACCATTAACCTGTATAAAATGATGCTGGTGATTGGGCAACATTGAGGGTGTTTTTGTAGGCGCGGCGTGGGTTTGTTTGGAGAAACTGAGAGCAGCTGTTGTGAATCATATTGTGGGAGTTGTTTGTTGTCTGTGTGGTTTGTTGTGGTTTGTAAGTTGTCCAGTGTTTAGGGAAGTGTGTGTGTGTGTGTGTGTGTGTGTGTGTGTGTGTGTGTGTGTGTGTGTGTGTGTGTGTGCTTGTGTAGCCACAGAGGAGTGTTCATGGAGGAGATAATTGTTGTTGCATGTGCCCGAAGACGTGGGCGGATGCTGCGGTTGCTGGACAGGGGAGATGATGTCCATGGGGCTGCAGCACAGGGCATGGGTGTAGACCCGCAGCAACTCAGACCTGCTGCTGTGGAGGCTGCCCAGAGAGGTGGTGTGTGGGGACGGCGCAGACGGCGTGCTGAGGTGCAGGCTCAGCAGCCGCGCCTCTACAGGCCCAGGGCCCAGCTCCAGGGCATGCGTGAGGACCAGGTAATCTCCCTGTACCGACTGAGCACAAGGGCTATTAGGGGGCTCTATGAGGATCTGAGACCTGACCTCGAGCCCCTGACTGACTGGTCCCATGCCATACCAGGTTTAGTCAAGCTCCTTGCTGCCTTATATTTCTTTGCCTCTGGCTGTTTCCAGTCATCTGTGGCCGCAGTGGGTGTCATGAGCCACCCCACCTTCTCACGCTGTCTCCACCAAGTACTGCGTGCTATGGTCAGCCAGGTGAGGAATTACATAGGCCTTCCCCACAGTAGACAACAATGGGGGACCCTGAACCAGGCCTTTGAGGCTTTAGCCGGGATACCACACGTGATGGGAGCTATTGATTGCACACATGTTGCCCTGGTCCCGCCCAGAGACAGGGAGGTGGTGTTCCGCAACCGCAAACACTACCATTCCCTGAATGTTCAAGTTGTATGTGATGCTAATCTGCATATTCTGAATGTGGTCCCAAGGTTTCCAGGGTCCACCCATGACTCCTATATCCTGCATCGCTCAGCACTATTTAGGGAATTTGAGGATGGACAGTACGGTGACTGTATATTGCTGGGTGAGTATCTCCAAATATATTCTGTGATTATGCATATATGTATGTGTTTCCGTAACATCTCCCATGTGGTGCAGCGTTTGCCCACTGGGCATTACGAAAATGAACTCACATTCAGCAGACTGACGAATGTTGTGAGTTTACATTATTACAGGACTGTAGACGTTGTTTAACAGGGGACATGATTAGCCATGTCACATCCGTTTCAAAGCCATATTTGACGTAGAGATGCTGGTGGTGTTAGAGGACGTATGCACTTGTTCAGATGTGTGTCCTGGGTGTGTATTTCTACTTGTGTCTGTATTCCATCTGGCCACAGGGATTGGGGGGGGGTAGCCATTCTCACCCACCTGTGCATGCTTGGGTTTGGATTGTACCTGTGTTAGGTCGTGTAAGATGTGTGTTATTGACAATCCATGCACCTAGTGCTTGTCATGTGCATGTGAGGGCCACACACTCACTCAGTCCTGGGGTTGTTAGCCGTTGATTGGTGGACAAGAGGGGGGGGGGTTGCCCACGTATGATGCATGTTCCTTGCCTTTGCAATTGGGTGTACATGTTTGCATAGTTGTGGTAATGCTTTCGGCCTATGCCATTACAGGGGTGGGAACAAGTCTAGGGTTAGCATTACCTTTGGCCACTGCACATGTGCAGTACCTAGGCGTCATTGTCCGTGATTATCCTGATGTGACTCATCATTTGGGAGAGGTGACAGCAATGGCATGGGGCCATGTTGTGGCCAGATAGAGAGGTATTGGTGGGACATACACAGGAACGTAGTCATATTCAGTAGTTGTGATGTTTTACAGATCATGTGGGCTACAGTGTTAAATTCAGTGGAGCGCAGCTTAACAAGGATGGAACGATGATGGTACAGTGGCCAGGGTGTCTACTGAGATGGTTGGTGGACAGCAGTCAACAGCATCTGACGTCAGACTGCTATATGTAGATATGTAGACCTTTGAGGACACGGGGTGTCGAGGTGATATTGTGTTGATCCTGGCTGACATCACAGTCATACATGTTCTTTGTGTGTGCCTACATTGGCTCAGCACACATTATTGTGGTGTGTACTTTGCAAACATATATTGTTCGTATGTTTCATGTGTATTGGTGGTGTAGTCTACCATTGGTGGTGATGGTGTCGGAGATGAGAACATGAACCCCATAACAAGGCACGTGTGCTACACATAGGGGATCTTTGGAGGACAAGGTGGGATTGTGTTCTTCTTTGGCATGTCTCTACAGAGTAGACAGGGCATTTGTTGTATTTCTATCACCATAGGTGTTGTTCGTTTGTTTTGGATATTTGTGATGTCACATATGTCTGTCCTGATGTGTTGTGGGTTGCTTCTCACGTCTATACGTCTGTCAATTGATGGTGTCATGCGCTCATTCATTCACATGGAGCATTTTCTTCTGCAGGTGATGCAGGGTATGGGTGTCAGCCCTGGCTCCTGACACCTGTGCGTCAACCACGGACACGTGCAGAGCGGAGGTACAATGAGGCCCACGCCTCCAGCCGCTCTGTCATAGAACGCACCTTTGGCGTTTTGAAAAGTCGCTTCAGGTGTCTGGATAGATCAGGTGGGGCCTTACAATATACGCCAATGACTGTTGCAGAGATTATCGTAGAATGTTGCATCCTGCACAACATTGCTCTCAGGCATCATATTCCTGCAGAGATTAATGAGGATGTGGAGGAGGATCCACCGTGCCCCCCTGTAAGTCCTCTGATGTTTGCATTTGCATCCCTTTAGTCTGTATTTTGTGCATTGTGAATCGTGGCAATTTGTGCTGCTGTTGCAAGGTTTCTAACATTGGCCATACGTATTCTTTCTTTACACAGGGCAATGGACATGATGAACCCATTTCCTCCAGTGCATCTCGGCTCCCCATCCAACACCTGTTGTGTGACAGTCCACCATGTTATTGTTTCAGGGGAAATCTGCCATTTGATGTTTGACTTATGTGAATGGAACACAGGCCTGTGCTGGACATTATTGCTCTTGGAGTGCTGGTTTGCCCATGACAGACCTGTACAACACACATTTTGGGCCATGCTGTGGCTGAGAGTCCTGCTGATTGCAGGGACACAGATGAACTTCCAGGGACTGTGTCATATTGGAATGTGACACTTTACTATGCATGCCCATGTTTGCATGGGGTGTTTGTAAGTGATCTTTTGGATGTCAGGGACCCTTTGTTTTTGGGACAGTGTGCGCATCAGGGACTGACATTATCTGTGTATTTTGGACATTCCTCACCAGTTGTTTAGTGTACAGCTTTGGGCCATGTGTGTGACATGGCACCCAGGATACGCTAATCTGTTTGTTTCAACTGTAGCATACAGCCGTGATTGTGGCAGGGGGGAACAGTTACAGCGTTCCAATTGTCTATGTCCACCTGCCACACACCTGGACATGATACATGTTTTGCCAATATCACACGTTCATGCCCACCACCATCCTTGATTGATGTGTGGAGGGGGCAATGGGGTTTACATTCATGTGTGGCATCACTGTACCATGTTAGTGTCCGGCTGGTGCTTGTGCTTCTGACTGACTATGTTTGTGAGCCACAACATGTGGAACTATGGCCTCGGTGTGGTTCACTGTGAGATTATTTTCCATCCTTTGCATATTAACATGCTGGTTATTGTGTTTGTTTGATGTACAGACATGACACTCTGCATGTATGGCCACACCTTGCATTGCACGTCTGCACAGTCCTGTGTTACCCCCTGCATTTACAACACTCGCATTAGGACATTATATTTGGGGTGTGTTAGTGTGGGTGTCCATTTTCGTACTACACATCTGCATTCCATGGACCATGGAAGGATACTCCTATGAAGAAAGGCTAAAAATGTTAGGGCTCTTTAACTTGGAAAAGAGACGGCTGAGGGGAGATATGATAGAAGTCTATAAATTAATGAACGGAGTGGAACGGGTAAACGTAGATCGATTGTTTACCTTATCAGAATATAGAAAGACTAGGGGACATGCAATGAAGCTACAGGGTAAACTATTTAAGACTAATAAAAGAAATATTTTTTCACTCAACGTGTAATCAAACTCTGGAATTTGTTACCGGAGGATGTAGTAAAGGCTGTTAGTGTAGCTGGGTTTAAAAAAGGTTTGGACAAGTTCCTGGAGGAAAGGTCCATAAACCATTATTAAGAAGTGACAGAAGATATCAATGCTTGACCCAGTACAAGCATTGTGGAACTTGTTTCTCTTGGGGAAACTGCTAGGTACATGTGACCTAGATTGGCCACTGTTGGAAGCAGAATACTGGGCTTGATGGACCTTGGTCTGACCCAGTATGGCATATCTTATGATCTTATGTTCTTATGTTCATGCTATATGTGGCCAAAGACTGTCTAACCAACAAACAATGCAAGGGGACCTCCTGCATGGTGTTATGTCTGCACATTTCAGCTGGTTGTGTGGTTTGTATTCACTCTGTGTTCATATGTCCCTGCTACCTGTTAGCATATAGTCAGTAAGCTTGAGATGATATTTGGGGTGTACAGTGACGCATTGCTGATGTGGTGATCAGCCATTATGTGGGAGTTGGGACATTACTTTACAGATGTGTTTGTCACATTACAACATCTTGGCAGCATGTTTTTTTCATTTGGCGACCTCCTCTGTTGCATGAGGGCTATGTTTGGGGGGACATGTGATGTGTTTGGGTTTCTCATCCTGCAACACCTGTAGTCTACATGCACTCATATGTGGGTCACACATTGGGGGCATGCAGCAGCTGTTGTGGTGTGTGGCCCTGCTACCCAGTGCATATCATGCACCTGATGCACATTTTATCTCGTGCCATTCTGTTTTGCTCTGGGAGTGACCTTTACGTGGCATGTGCATTTTTACCTTGCTGACTGTGTTCCCATCATTCGCCAGGGGTGGGATGCACCTTGCAATTCTGGTTACACTGTGTATCGTATGTGTGAGCCGTGATCAAAATAAATATGTGTATTTTACAGACATTTGTCTCTTGTTCTGCTTGATCTTTGTGACATACATGCAGTACAATGTGTACCTTTCAATCACACATGACTCCTTGTGACCTTGAGAATCCAGGGTTTCCTTGCACATGTCCCTCCAGTGACTTGCCCAGGGGCACATGGTGTGCTGTTGTGATATGATGCGTGGTTGCCTTGTGCAAGACATTTTTTTGAACACTAGACTGCTCCTCCACTCGTGGACCACATTTACACCTGTGTCTACGGATTTGCTGGTAATGTCCATGGCCACCTGTGCTCACATTGGTGTACGATGACAGCTGTGTATGTGTCTGCAATTTGGCACATCACTGAGTAGTACACATCCCCATACAGACCCTCCCTTTGGAATATAATGTCTGGCTTTGCCTCAGTGTGTTGTTTGTGGGTATGGTTGGGGTCATGTTTGTTAAAACAGTGCTTAGCAGGTTGTCTCCCCACATGTTTTTATTCTTGTTTACAATGTATGCTAACTGGACCATTATTTAACAGCTGCTTCATCACCTCTACACACACCCTTGTCTCTCGTCAGTGTACAGCAAGGTGTTCACTCTGTGCTGCCTAGCCAGCACATATTAGCTGTTACATAGGTCTCTTTCTTAATGGTGTTTGCACAGCACTGCACCTGGGGGTGTGGTAGTCTTGAGGTTGAGCAGGTGTGTGCTGCGCCTTTTTTCATGTTGAATTTGCTCCTGTCCTGTCCGCGATTGCTGGGCAGCTCCAGCACGCATCCAGCGCTGCCCTTGTTGGTTGTTTGCTTTCCTCTTGTTATGTCTTTATTTATGTATTCATTTATGTAGGTGTATGTTGATGCAACTTTTCCGCGGGTCAGATCAGCATTACATTATAAGGGGGGGGGGGTTGTTTTACGTGTAGGGCAGGGCCATCCCCAGGGAGGCTACATTGATGATTTCCACAGGGCACATAGGACATACTATGGACATTGACAAATTGTGGACAGTATCTGATTCGTATAGGGTTGGTTATTTATTTATTTATTTTATTTATTTATTTCATATTTCTATACCGCATCTTCCAAACTTCAGTTGCGGTTTAACAGTTAACAACAATTAACAAAGCAAGTTTGTTTTACATGGAACATTGAGATATCACAGAACTTATGTGTTATGTGTAAGGGTTGAGGTATTCCTGGTACTGGATGGTTTTCAGCTGTTTTCTAGAAGATAATTGGTCTGTCTTGTTTCAAGGGCAGCTTGGTAGGGTGTTCCATAAAGATGGGGCATACAGTTCAGATGCTCGATTGTCACGTCCATTGCAAGCATTTGTTTCACTTCAGAGGTACAGTGAGGGGGTTGGAGGCGGCTTGTCTGGTAGTTTTCTTCCGTGTGCTTTTCATAACAGTAGGGTGTTGATTTGGTGGTTCTGTGCTTGATGTATGGCTGTGTGGGTGAGTAGGATGGCTTTGTATTTAGTCCTTGCTTCGAGTAGGAGTATGTGTGGGTCTTTCACGATTGGGGTGATGTGGTCTGTACCTTTTGCATGCTGTATCCACTGCATAACATATCATTGTGTGTGTGTGCATGTGTCCCTGGTACCAGATACAGACTGTGATGTGATCTGTACACAGCAGATCACCAGGTGCATTTGTTCATGCTTTCTCCTGTGGGTTTGCCTGTCCTTACAACCAGCATGCGTCTTGTGTGGGGGCCTGGACTATTTGTGAATGCAGCCTTTGCTATGACGTGGACGTTGTTGTTCTGTCCTACCGTTGGTTGCTTTTTAATTGTGGTAGTGGTCATCAGTGTGATTCGTCCTCTGTTCTCTTGGATGTGTATGCTTGTCCTGCAGATGTCGTTTCCATTTCTTTGACGGTCATATGTTGGCAGGTTTGTGCTGTGAGCACATTGTACCCTCATCTGAGTTGTGAGCCATGGTTCTGTCCATCTTCTGTCTGCCAGCTCTTGTGTCATCCTACCCTGATGTGCATGCTGCTACAACCCATCCTGCACTCCTACACCTTCCTGCACTTCATCTCTCCATGGTTGCCTCTCGTGTGTGTGCTCTGCATAGCACCGCTAGTCCACTATCATCATGAGATTTCAGCTGTCCTGCTATTTCAGTCTCATCTGCAGGACACATCTTCACATCCTCTGTCGCACACTATCATTATAGCATGGTACATTACTATCACTCTGTACATAGCTACAGCTAGCCCCAATTTGTGTGTGCATTTCTGTAGCTGCCACATGGCCTGGATGTCATTTTTGTACTACAGCACATGTGATCTCTGTGGTTCTTTTCGTTCTGCTTTCCGTTTCCTTTCAGCTCTGTGCAGTGTTTGGGTTACATGTGAACTCGCCTTGACTGACATGGTTGTTTATGATGTGCATTCTGTTGCACCCTAAAAGGGGAAATACTCTTGAGCACTGGTGTGGGCTTGTGTTTAGCTGGCAGCACAGATTTCTGTCCAATTGCATGCTGTACACAGATGTAGGTAACCAAGCTTAGTCACTGCTCATTTGGAAACATGACCCCTTCACGGTCAGTCAGTGCCCTGACCATTCTGCTACACTGCTGTTCCATCTTGCATGTCTGCTCACCTACTTAGGATTTCCATGCGTTACAATACACAATAGTGCCAGCACTGACTGTGTTTGGTCCATGCCCTGCCTCATACGGCAACCAATACGCACCCTATACACAACATTGTGGGTTTCGTTGGTGGACAGTGCACTTTAAAAGTTGACCTCTGAGGTCCCGTGATGGCGCCTTATGCATTACCTGCTATTACAGTGCTTTCATAGTGCATTTGCTAGCAGTAGTAATAACAATAAAATATAACATGGCTCCTAGCTCACTATTCATCATGACAGGTGATGGCTCAGGCAGCCTTATTCATTGGACAGAGTGGGGGATTGAACCCATGATGCCAGCACCATTGGGGAGTGTGTTAACCATTCTGCTGTGGCTCTGTTCGTTTGCTTAGGTATCAGCGCAGCGCCTTATGCCTCTAAATATTATGTAGGCAATAACTTAATGTGCCTCCTCTGGCAATATTACCTATGACAGATGATGCATCACCCAGCCTTTTCTATTTCTGCACAGCCGTGTATTCAACCCCTGATCGACGCACCATTGGTCAGTGTCATCATCATTGTGCTGTGGCTCTGTTCCTGTGCGTACCCATCAACGCGCCACTTCTGCCAGCTACTATTACAGTGCCTCCAAAAAGATATTTTGCACCGCCTCATGCCCATCAGCGCACCGCCTTATGCTGAACATTCGTTCTATGACCCCTAAAATAATGCCTCAGTGTGGATGAACACTGTGGGTGATTGGAGACCTGCTCCCTGCACTATTGGTCAGTGTCTTCACCATTGTGCTGTGGCTCTGTTCCTGTGTGTGGACATCAGTGCGCCGCCTTATGCAGCGCAAAATAACTGTGCGCTGCCCAAAATAACAGTGCGCCGCACTAAATTAATCTACCTCCTATTGCACATTTATCCATTAAGGTTCATGCCTCAACCAGCCTTTATCCTTGCGCACACTGGGGGATTGAAAACCGCGGCACCTGCACCATTGGTTGGTGTCTTCACCATTGTGCTACGGCTCGGTTCCTGTGTATGGACATTTGCGCACCGCCTTATGCCATTCACAACTAACAGCGCGACGCCTACTGCTGCCAGACCCGCACAAGAGAAACAGCGCGCGGACTGATGCTGCCCACATTGCCAGCGCATCGCCTCATGCCCCCCACATCTGCCAGCGAAACGCATAATGACGCAGAAAATTAGTTACTGCCGCCCAAACGTTACAGCGCGACGCCTAGAGCCGCGCAAAATTAGTGTCCCTCCAAAAATAAAATGTTCACCATTACTATTCATGCCTCAGCCAGCTTTTTGGATTGTACACACTGGGGGATTGAACCCGTGGCCCCTGCACCATTGGTTAGTGTCTTCACCATTGTGCTATGGCTCAGTTCCTGTGTATGGATATTTGCGCACCGCCTTATGCCGTTCACAACTAACAGCGCAACGCCTACTGCTGCCAGACCCGCACAAGAGAAACAGCGCGCGGACTGATGCCGCCCACATTTCCAGCGCATCGCCTCATGCCCCCTACATCTGCCAGCAAAACGCATAATGACGCACAAAATTAGTTACTGCCCGCCCAAACGTTACAGCGCGACGCCTAGAGCCGCCCAAGATTAGTGTGCCTCCAAAACTTTATTGTTAACCATTACTATTCATGCCTCAGCCAGCCTTTTTGGATTGCACACACTGGGGGATTGCACCCGTGGCCCCTGCACCATTGGTTAGTGTCTTCACCATTGTGCTACGGCTCGGTTCCTGTGTATGGACATTTGTGCACCGCCTTATGCCGTCCCACAACTAACAGAGCACCACCTAATGCCGCCCAAAACGCAAAAGATGTACAGCACACAGCCTAATGCCGCACGAAACGCAGACGACGTACAGCGCACCGCCTAATGCCGCACAGATTTTACAGCGCAAAGCCTAATGCCGCCAAATATTAATTACTGGTGCACAAACGTGACAGCGCAACACCTACAGCCGCCCAAATGTGGTATGCCTCCTAAAAAGATTTTTTAACCATTACTATTCATGCCTCAACCTGCCTTTTTTGGTTGTGCACACTGGGGGATTGAACCCATGGCCCCTGCACCATTGGTTATTGTCTTCCACCGTTGTGCTATGGCTGTGTTCTTCTATGTGCCCAGCAGCGCCCCACTTAGCCTTCCCATGCGCTAATGTGGGCCTCGCACATTTGCGCGACGCGCACAAGTACGGTCCGTTTTTTTTATTTTTTCTGCCTGATCCGCCCACTCCTTATATGGCACCAGCACACTAACGGGAACCCGCACAGCAACGGTGTTTAGTAAACATGCCCCTAAATTTATGTTCAGAATTTCACGAAACTTCTAAATTTAGGAGCATTTATTTATTTAAAAGCATTTATATATTGCAATATGCACAATACATTCAAGGCGGTGCACAAAGCATTAAAAGCAGGCCCCACAACCCTAAACAACATTCCTACTACAAAAAGGAAACTCTTCACCTCATCCCTCTCCATCCCTACCAGCCAGCCCTGCCCCACTGCTCATTGAAGGGAACTAAAAGGAGGGGGGCATAAAGAAAGTTAGGAGCTTAGCAATGATTTTCAGCACTAGACTCATAGATCTAAGCCCTAAGTGTGCAAGCAGACGGGCTGATTTCAAAGCCCTTAGCTGGCTGGCCAATGGAAGGTTGGCAGGCTAAAGGGGCAGACTGCGATCTTCAGCGGTAAGGTTACCAGATTTTTTTGAAGAGGAATCATTACCTCGCCCCCTTCCATCCATCCCATGACAGCAACAACATCACTTCCAAGCAGACACATCAGCAGAGATGCATTTACCCCCATACTGTGCAAAATATAAAGATAATGGAGCCGATATTCAGCGTGATCACAGCGACTAGGTCCCAGTGCTGAACATTAAACGTGTATATTCAATGCCGCGGGCATATCCAATCCTGGCATTCAATATCCAGGGTTGCTGCAAAGCCCGATCGCTAACTGGGCAGCGGCGATGTTGAGCAATGAAAGTTCGGCCATGGTTTCCTGTGCCTGACTCTCACCGCAGGTCGCAAACCAGGCAGCGGCTCAATATCGCAGCGCTCCAGAACGCCACTGGCTAAGCAGTTAGCATCGGGTGGTATAGCAGCGTTACTCGGGGATATTTACTGCTGCTGAATATTATGCTTAGGGGCATTTACACGGTTTACAGGTCTGTAAACCGTGTAAATGCCTTGGAATATTGGGCCCAATGGATGTAAATTCTGAAAACTGACATATTCAGATAACTAAATCGAAAATAAAAAGATTTTCTTACCCCTGTGTCCCTATTGCTAGAATCAGGGAGAATCAGGAACACAGCTCTAAAACTGGGAACATCTGGTAACTTTAGTCAGCAGCACTATCCAGATAGTGCTACTGGATATCTCCATAGAGCACTCAGTGCAGGTGCGGTCGGTGGGCTTAGCTATGGTGGTCCCAGCATACCAGCACTAACCAGGGACAGTAAGTGCAGAAATTCAGATTTTTTAAATATTGTGCCTTGTATGTTAACATTGTAAACCTCTGTGCAAATTACCACCGCCTTATTGGAAACCCGCGGCAGCTGTGGTACTGATGTTCGGGTTCGAACCATTCAGTTTCTCCAGCAGGTAACCTCGTATCATAGGTATGAGTTCTGTGGGTGCCGTAGGGGGCTGAGTTCTTTCTACATCTCCCAGACCTACAACAAGAATGACTGAAAGGGTGGCATGGGAGAAAGAGTGATATTGATGAAGCTTGATCAGGAGTAGGGAACTTCTGCCTCTGTTCAATGTACAACCGCCCTTGATCTTTGGAAGGGGCAGTATAGAAAAGCCCATAAATAAATAAAAAATAAGAGTTACCTTTGGTGTTTCAAAGAAGCAGAAGTTCTGTGTTGCATCAGAGGAAGAATTGCTGAAGGTAGGGAATCCAACCCAGGGAGAGTCGGCGTCAAGCAACACGAGGCGTTGGGAGCAGATTTCCAATGGCTACTTTATAGACTACTGGGCTTTTTCTGTATGGATAGTACCACACTTAAATGTACTGTCTGTCAGATTAATCTGCATAAAACTGTTGAATTCTGGAAAACCCCAACTGGATTCATTGTGTGCTGTTTGCATGGTTTTTATGAGAAGTGCAGTGAATTGTCAGTTGTCTAAGGACCTTGACAGGTTCTCTCTCTCGCCTGTCAGGGTGGGATCCAGGAGGTTACTTCTGAACATGGAATAGGCCAAGGGCTTTAACGAGCATGATACTTGGTTTATTAAGGATAAGCAGGGGAGAGGGTAATCTGTGCAGATGGAAGGCCCATGGACACTGTCCCACTACTACTGTCACTATACCTGGCAGCTCATTTTCAAAGGGAAAGGCTACACAGAGAGACGATGTGGTGGAAATGTACCTGGGCTGGTTCCAACTGTTACCTTGGAGGGTTGGCAGTGCACTTGAAAACCAATTCTATGAACAAATGCTGCACTTCCCACCACCACTATTCTCCACAATGGCCAATGTTTTATGTGCCTAAATTTTAGCGACTCTGAGCCTGTAGGGGGAGGGGGATGCTCCAAAGCCATTTAGGTGGTTTGCAGACCTGCAAACCACCTAAAGCATGCTTATTGCCACCACTAAATGACCTGATGTTAGCGGGCTATCGACCATTGGTGATATTCAGACCTAGCCCAGTTATCCCAAAGTGGCAAACATTAGGCACCTGAAAGGCTCGTCCTAACGTTTTCACGTAGCTAACCGGGCAGCAGCTGGATATCACCGTCGCCCATTTAGCTGCGGCACTATCTAGATGACCCAGATATTTAATGTCAGTGACCAGATAAGGCCCTGGCATTGAATATCTGGGGTCATATTTCAGCAGAGCACTAGCCAACCGCTGCTGACTATCCCCCTCTGTGACTTTTACCACAGGCAGAGAACCAGGGAGCCCCGCTTCTCCCACTAACACTCCTTGTGACCTTGGGCAGGTGCTCACTTAGATGGGAAGCATCTTTGGACAGGGAGAAACCTGGAAATGTTCGCCACTGCACAGCACTTACATACGTATGTCAAATATCACAATAAAATGATGATAAGCGGGAAGGGAATAAAGAGACAGAGAGCCCGTTATTATTATGGGTACCCAGCGGGACCCCCTTGTCCCACCTTCTGTACTAAGAAAAATCAGGATCTCCATCGAAAACATGACAAAAGATTTATTTGGCACTCGAGAAGAACCATTTTAGGAATCGTCTTCATATGCTAACCAATGTTAAATGGTCTTCACTCGTAAACATATAACTGCAACACCAAGCCATCCCATATATGCACACCTGTACATCGTTTGGCCCGCATGCTGCAGTCCATCATATTCAACATTGCTTCAGACCTATTATCATACAGTTTTTCCATATTCACAAAAGTGGAAGACCTACTTCCTCCCTATTCTAAGAAAAACAATAGGGCAAGATCCTGGTTGTTCTAAAGACATTCAAGGTCATATCCTGCGCACTAGATGTTCCAGTACAGTGGATTTCTCATTCCCAAGAACTAAATCCGAGCTCCCGCTTTCTGGCTTCCACCCCGGCTGTCCTCCTATGGTATTCCAGTTCTGGTAAATGAGATAAATGACTACTTCCTTAGCAATATGCTTACCAATTGAAAGAGAATGAGAATAGGACATTTCTCAAGGATGTTTATGTGCAAAACGCTGTTTCATCTGAGTAAAAGAAGCTTCTAAAATCCCACCTTTTTTTGGGGCCAATGTGGTCCAGTTATGCTATCCGTTAGCGCTGCACTTTACCCCTTATTTCCCCTCACTAATCATACCTCCATTGCCTGTAAATGTCCAGAAAAGGGCGCAGCGAGTAAGGCCTGTTATCACATGCAGCATGCTAACATTTAACACAGTGTTTTTAGCCGCTTATAGCGCGGAACTCTCAGAGCTGCGTAAAGATGCAGTGTGGGAATCAAAGGTGAAATTTTTTTTCTCAAGTAGCGCTTATAGGCCAGAGGTTAGAGGCCCCTAGCCCCCCAAACAACCTACAACCTCCACCAACAACTATCCCTGGGGTGGGCCTGGACTTCCCACCCTCAAAGTTCTCCCTAGTGGTTCTCCTTGCATCTTCCATCCCTTCCCCCCAAACCCCACAAAAGGAACCCCCTTATTCCCCTCTCACCCTCCCAGACGCACTTCTCACAGTCAGGAAGCAGGAAGAATGATCACTTACAACTAACTTCCTTGCACCATCATCTTATTGAAAATGGCTGCAACCTGACCAGAGTGGAACCACTAGTGGTCCCGTCCGTGCCAAATAATCCAATGCTTCCCAAGAACGATAATCCCAAAAAACCCTCAAACATAGCATCAACTTAACGAATACAAAAAATAAAAAAAACTGCTATAAAAAACATTTATGTTTATTTCTGTCTAGATACCAAATCAACAAAAAAATCAAATATCAAATTAAAAAAAATCTCAACAAATGAAGACAA